>JAGGAU010008260.1:0-200862 GCA_017657275.1 Termitomyces sp. T108
CTGAATGATAGCTGAAGACCCAGAGCACCTCAGAGGCTGAAAGTAGTACCAACAGATAGCGTTGAAGAGGTAGAAGCAGTAAAGTAAAAGAATGACAGAAGAAATAAGGAAATGAATGAACGGAGAATGAAGGAATAAAGAGTGAAAAAGGAAGGGAATGAGGAGTCCCCCGACATAGACTTCATGTTTGCTATGTAAGGAATCACCCAATAGTCTGAGCCTCTGTGGTCAGCAGAACCTGACACAACCAACTTGAACCACTCTCAAATATAATCAAGCATAGTCACATGACTCTGTTAATATTCTCACATGCAACGTACTCTTTATTTCTGACTAAAATAGAAATAAACCTAGGCTAAAAAAACTGTTTCAATGAGTGGTTGTTTTAAAATGGCCATTACTCTGTCAATTTTGCAAATGACATAAGTCTAAATGAAATTTGTAGCTCCAATGCCATAGTATTTTACATGATTTAACATTTGGATACTTCCAATCTTTCATGCCAATGTCATCTTTCAGAAAGTATAAAACATTGGGATAGTTTTCAGAGCCACTGTAACTGCTAAAAATATGACAAGGAGCACACCAAAAGCTATGTATGACCCTGACTTGACATGAACAGGTTGATCAGCTACTCAACTAGATCATGAAGATACTAGTTGAGTCACTTCTACAATCAATGGCACTACAATGATTGAGAGAGAGTAGCTTATGGCCATGCATCTCTTATTTCCCCCATTCCTTTTTTTAATAGATACCGACATGATTAGGCACATACCAGTTGTTCAGTAAAGAACTCAGATTATTCATCCTCATAACTTGTACAACTACATTGATACACAACCATGTTGCCTCCTGTACAAGGTACATCTGACCTATTAGCCTGCCTCTTAGCTCAGTTACGTAGCTTGTTGGCATTCAACAGAAATAATCAATCTATCTATGTATCTATGGCCCCCCTGAGAAGATACTGATGATCAATTCCAATTCCAGCCCATGCATGTTCAAATGCCACCATTTTGACAACATACTTGTTACTCTATGAGTTCAAACAAGTCTCAGGACACATGAAACGTACTTGGCTTGCTCACTACTAACTTGACATCAGACCTGATTCGGATATTTACCATTTTCAATCAAACTAAACTACCCCTCTCCCAGTTTCATTAGATGTATCATGGTGCATTATTCTTGTATATGGAGTTGCATAGTCAATTAGTCCTTGCATTCGCTTTTTAGCAGATAAAGGTCGCGGCATTATTGGTACAAAAGAAACTTCATCCCGTTTATAAACTCCGCCTGAATACATCAAGGCCTAGGATAGATGAGATGGACCACCAACCTGCCTTACTACTATGGCTCGTAATAGTCGAAGGTCGACTCGTAACGATGTACAGCAATCACCTAGAATGTCTCCGCTATCCAGCAATTCATCTCCTCCAGACACTGAAACCGTTGAACATAACGATGAGAATTGTCCAGCATGCCCAATTGGATCTGCTCATGCGAGCAATCCCTTTAGTAAGGAACAGTGGGTTCGATGTGATGTTTGTATGACTTGGTACCATTGGAGATGTGCAGGAAGCGGTGGTGACTTGGACGCTGTCGATAAATGGTCCGTTATTTCACTTCATTCTCTGCTGACTAAAACGTTCCGAAGGTACTGCTCAGCCTGCTTAGAGGCTAATTCTGACTTGTCGATCACATTCAAAGCGCCTGCACGGAAATCGTTCAGAAAACGTGCACAACGCGACTACGCAAACCTGAATTCTGGTTTTGGGTCGGATCCGCGTCGGTGGTCAAGGCTTTTAGAACACAAGACCTTCAAGGAGGACCCATTCAAAAGGCTTGCAGGGTCCCAAGTTCGACTTGAATGGCTGGAAGAAGATCAGACTGCTATGACTGAACCAATCATCATTGAACACCCAGATGGTTTAGGTATGACGATGCCTTCGACCGACTTCACAGTGGATGATGTTGTGGAGCTTGTTGGGGAGGACACCCCAGTGGAAGTTATAGGTAGGACAGTCAGCTTCCATGAAATTCTTTGATTTAATAGTCCAAGAGATGTAGCGTCGCAGTCAGCTTCTCCTGGGTGGACACTGGGGAGGTGGAATGACTATTTTAAACTAGATCCTGAAGCTCGTGAAAAGATTTGCAACGTTATTTCCTTAGAGATTTCGGGCACCAGACTTGCGGACAAAATCCTCCCACCCCGGCTCGTACGTGATTTAGATTGGGTAGAGAATTATTGGCCAAGCACGCGAAAAGGCAAGGGTAACACTTATCCCAAGGTCCAGCTGTATTGTTTGATGGGTGTCGCGTATGCGTGGACGGTCAGTGAGATACTTGAAGACTCTACGCTGTCTCATAGTTTTCAAGGATTGGCATGTTGATTTTGCTGGATCATCTGTGTACTATCATATCCTGCGAGGGAGCAAGGTTTTATCTTCCTTCATGTAGTTCCTTACTGTCGGTTTACGGGTGTTTCCAGGTCTTTTACTTTATTCGACCGACGCCCGAAAACCTGAAGTCATACGAGAAGTGGTCAGGCACAGAATTACAGAATCATTCTTGGTTGGGAGATATGGTCGATGATGTGTACAAGGTGGAATTAAAGCAGGGAAACACAATGATCATACCTACGGGATGGATACATGCGGTCGTAGGCTTTTTTCAACCCCTTGAATTCCCGTTTTTGACATTAATGCTCAGTATACACCGGTGGATACTCTTGTGTTCGGTGGTAATTTTCTCCATTCCTACGATGTTGGAAAACGTAAGGTCTTTGTCTATATATGAACTTAGATTGACTCGTCACAGAGCTCAGAATTCGTAATATTGAGATCGCGACCCAAGTACCCAAAAAATTCAGGTTCCCTATGTTCACAAAGTACGTAACTAATCATTATCAGAGACCCAGACACCCAAACTCCTAGATAAGGCTTTGTTGGTACGTAGGAGACAAAGTTCTGCGAGACCTCAAATCGGTCTCCAGTGTTTCGTTCTCAGACCGAGTACTTGAATCTATGTCTCAACTAGCTGACTTCCTTGTCTCGCAAGTCAGGATAATGGAAAGAGGAAATGAGGCTGCGAAGAAGGAAGCGAGGGAGCAAATTCCTACTGATAGAGTCAAGGATGCGGCTGCAATGGCGAGAGAATTACGATGGCGCGTCAGGTTGGCAGGAGGGAACACAAGTGAAGATGAGGGGTCGCAAAGTTCCTGGAAAACGAAAGTGAATGGTAACAAGCGGAAACAACCAAGTTTCCCGGACAACCCAGATGAAACCTTCAGGAATTTTCGACCAAAACTTTGGGATAAGGTAGTCGAAACTTCAGCAGAGCCGGAAACAAGATGTGAAAAGAGAAGCCGACCAGAGAATGAAGATTGGGCGGAAGGTTGGAGCAACTTTGACAGAGAGGATGGCGGGGAAGACAGGGTGGAGGTGCAGATACAGCAGCATAGTATCGTTAAAGTTCGACGGACGACAACGGGATTGGAGCGGCATCGTATTGAACGAGTTGTTGAAAAGTGGAATTGGGATTAGTATGAATGAGAACATACCTCGTAGTTACATTGGAATTTCTGACTGTGGGAAATATTTAAGCTTTGTTGAGTAATAAATGTCAATGACAACACTCAGACTAGGACTACACAACGCGCACAACCCAGACTACAGGCCTCTTCGAATCAGACAACTGTAACGAGTATTCATATCCATGTCCATTTCAAATCCGCTCGGTCATGACATTCGACACTTACCATCGCAATCAGCGCTCCGTGAAAATACTTGCCGCCATGGCGTCTCAATCGATTCACAGGTAACAGATATAGGATCTAGATCAGACAACAGCTCTGACATACCGCCACCACCTGGTATGTATCTTCTTCTGTTGCAATGTCTCGTCGTTTTAATCCTTCTAGCAATCACATTCATGCAACACAACAACCATTTCACCTCAGAACTTCCTCCTCAATATGCAGAGTACCCTGATGGGCTCACTAATCACCAATCCGATCCTCTTGTTACCAGCTTTTCGGCACTGCATGTTGGCCTTGCCAGTCATGGATCCCAGATTATGGAACCCGTACCTCGAGTAGGATCATCTATGTCCATGCGATCACTACATAATCCCCAACCTTTTTCTCAACGTCAACCCAGAACTGCTAATACCTTGCCTGTTCCAGACCACGGCCATAGCTATCCTGCTGAAATACCCGTTAGTGATGGTGCGTCTCTCCATTCTGGAGGTAGTTTCAGCGGTCGGCACGAAAATGAGTACAATGGCGCCTTCTACGACGACATGCATAACTGCCTTAGCTCGCCGGAAGGTATAGATTTTCCTACTCAGAATCAAAACCTTCAGCAGCCTTGGCAGTCGCCTAGTTCTGATTATAATCCCCTTTATGTTGCTGCCTCTAATGTCCTTGGAATGGGGCCAGGTGGCCCATCTGGAATCATGCGCCAGCCAACCATGCCCGCTTATCCTCGTCACGCTCCATTAGTGAATGGTCATTTGTCAACATCATCCAGCCAATCGACACTTTTCCCCTCTTCCTCCGGTCGCCACACCCCTTATGCATCTTCCGTCACCTCGTATTCCACACACAACACGAATCCTGAGCCGCGACTATCTATGCAACGTGATGAAGCCTCGATCTCGGTCACGCCAACGACCAACAAAAGCAAAGCTGTAGATCTTTCGGCGCCACCTTTTACGAAAGAATATATTGATCAGTATCGTCAGAGAATAAAAGCTGATCCTGACCCTGAAGCGCACTTTCTGTATGCCAAATATCTAATTGACGCCGCAAAACATATACGAACTACTGCCAAAGATCAGCGTGCTGGCAAAAAATATAGCGAGATTTTGGTTGGTGAATCTTTGAAGGTCATCCGACGTCTTGCAACCCAAGGGGAAGCCTACGATGAAGCACAGTTCTTTTTAGCCAATTGTTATGGTACCGGGGCACTTGGGCTTCAGGTTGATCATGAGAGGGCCTATCACCTTTACTTGCAGGCAGCTAAACAGAATCACGCTGCAGCGTCGTACCGAGTTGCAGTATGCAATGAAATAGGTGCTGGTACGAGGAGAGAACCTCCGAGAGCCGCAGCCTTCTATCGTAAGGCGGCATCGCTAGGTGATACCCCTGCCATGTACAAACTTGGGATGATATTGTTAAATGGCCTGCTTGGAGAGCAGAAGAATCCTCGGGAAGCAATCAATTGGCTGAAACGGGCGGCAGAGCAAGCCGACACAGAGAATCCTCACGCTCTCCACGAACTTGCGCTTTTGCACGAGGTACCCAATTCGACCCTCGTGCCCTATGATCCTGTGTATGCGCGGAATCTCTTCACTCAAGCAGCTCATTTGGGATATACACCATCCCAGTTCAAACTCGGACAGTGCCACGAATATGGCACTCTTTCGTTTCCCGTTGATCCTCGAAGGTCAATTGCCTGGTATACGAAAGCGGCAGAAAAAGGGGATCCGGAAGCTGAGCTTGCGTTGAGCGGATGGTATTTGACGGGAAGTGAAGGGTTTCTCAAACAGAGCGACTCGGAAGCGTACTTGTGGGCTCGACGAGCAGCTAATAAGGGCCTGAGCAAGGCGGAGTACGCTGTTGGATATTACGCAGAGGTCGGTATCGGTATTAAACAAGATATTGAGTTCGCAAAACGATGGTACATGAGAGCGGCTGGTACGTTTTCTTGGCGTGAGTAGAGGTGACAGCCCTAACTTAGAAGGTTTTAGCGCAAGGAAACAAGAGAGCCATGAACCGCCTGACAGAAATAAAACGGATGGGTAACAAACGGACGAATGTTCAGCGTCCTACGCGCCAACAAGCGAAGGATGAATGTGTAATTTGCTAGTATTAATTGACTTGCTTGCTTACGTTAGAACAAATCCTTTGATGTCTACCACAACCAGTCCAGAAGTAGATACCTTCGTATGTCGATCTCTAGCCCACTGACTACTCTTCAGGTATCTTTGCTCGAATACCTCGACCTTTCTCAACTTAACTGTCTAAACGAGGACTCGACTCATACTTTAAAATCAATTGTTAATCAAAAAGCAAGAAATAGATCGAGCAGCTATCTTGAAAGTGATGCCGACGAACAATTGCTGCTGAACATCCCTGTACGTCTTTACCAGGTTTTGCAGTGTGGTAAAAAGAGAAAAAAAAATATTCCTATATCAGTTCAACCAATCTGTAAGGGTGCGATCGATAGTTCTACATGCATCAAATCTGGACCAGGCCCCACGTAAAATCAAGATTATAGTGAACCGTCCTAACTTGGGTTTTGCTGACATAGAGGACGCGGAAGAACCAGAGGTGGCACAAGTACTCGATCTGGGGAAAGATGATGTGAGAGATGGAAAGCCTGTGGGACTGAGGTTCGTGCGGTTTCAGACAGTGAACAGCTTACACGTAAGTCATGACCATTGAGCAACTTCGAATTTTTATGTACCTTTCCAGATTTTTGTGAGTACCAATCATGGAGGAGAAGAGACTACGCGTATAGATGCTCTTGATGTCCTGGGGTTATCTGTAGAGTGAGTGGATGGTAGTGCTGAGTACTGTTGTTGACGGTGGTGTCACAGAACGACGAAAGATCTCATTGGACTAAGAAAACAGGAATGAATTGAGCTTGGTGCATGTAGATTGCGTAAATAATGTTTGTATCTTCTGCTTCTTTCCACCATGTCGATGCTCGTTTATCTCCCCACTCTCCTCTCCTCCATCTTCCGTCTGGCTATCTACGTTTTCCTTCGCGTAGTCAGTATCATTTTCCAACGCCGAACTTTCATTCCCACAACCGAGCCCCGTTAGATTCCCACCAGTCTCGCAAGATTCGTACTGCCTGTGTTGTATTCTACACATCTCTTGTTGTCAATACTCTTCATCCCCCAAGCACTAGACACTGCACGATCTGAGAAGATCAAACAAGTTAAGGTGCTACACCTTCCTCTGCCATAGCGATTGTCTGAATCTGCATCAGCCGGCTCCCAGTCATAATGCCTTCCTAACCCTGGTCTTATCCTTACCGACAACCTCACGACGTCTACGATTTTCCAACATCCTTCTGAATACACTTCTCCTCATTGCCGCTGCAGATTATGTCGTGACACCTTACTTCGATACTGCGACCGATGTAGCTTTCACCCGTGTTGGCGCTGTTTATCCGGACAGCGTCAAAATTGTCGTCCGATATCCGCTCGTCAACATGTCTAGCCAGCCTCCCCTTCTTTTATATAGAGAAATGACACGCACACCTACCCCTTGGAAAAATGGACCACTTTTGACACTTGTGTCTGACCAAGACTGGGTTGATACAGTCAAACTTGAAGGTCTCTGGCCTAATACTTCGTACGAATGTGAGTTTTTCTAATCTGTTGAGTTCATTTCGTCGCTGAGTACCTTCAGATGGATTGTTTACCTCAAACGGAACCATTCTTGGTCACTTGGCATCTCCTTTTACTTTCCGTACTTTCCCCGATCCTCATTCGTCTACAGGCACTCATTTTAAGTTTGTGGTATCATCATGTGCTGCTCCCAATTTCCCTTACAGAGGTCCTTGGTACCGCCGGTCTATCAAAGGTTTCGATTTACTTGCCGATTATCTTTACCCACCAGTTGTTCACTCAGTCGATTCATCTGATGCAACTATGCCGGCTATAGATTCCTCTAAGGCAGAGTTCATGTTATTCCTCGGGGACTTTATCTATGCAGACGTGCCTGTCTATATTGGCGATGACAAGGAGGCATATCGGCGACTTTACCGTCGCAACTATAATAGTGATAGCTTTCGCAAGGTCTATGAGCGACTACGTAAGGTTTCTTCATATACATGCAGATATTTGAGATCACTAATCTGACTTTCAGCTATCTTTCATGCATATGACGATCACGAGGCAGGTATCGGCAGTTCAAACTCAGTGCACACGTATTGACACGCAGTACATAGTTCATCAACAATTTCGGAGCCAGTGGTATCGACTCAACACCGCCATTCCTAAATGCCTCTGGTGCATTTAAACTCTATAACTCAAACGCCAATTTTGACGCTATCTCTCCTGGAGAATATTATTATGAATTTCGTTATGGAGATGCAGCATTCTTCGTCATGGACACCCGTCGATACAGAACCAAATCAGGGACATCAAAACATACCATGTTGGGTGATGTCCAGCGAGCATCATTACACAAGTGGCTTTCTCGGGTCAACGCAACCTCCATCTTTAAATTCGTGATAACTTCCGTACCTTTCACCTCGCTCTGGGGTCACGATGCACAGACAGATTCCTGGGCTGGGTTTCCTGAGGAAAAACAGGAGTTACTCAAAGCATTCCATTCAGTTCCAAACATAATATTACTGTCTGGAGATCGTCACGAATTCGCTGCGATCGAATTCACGAGTTCTAATCCAGAGTCTTATCCCTTTCTGGAATTCTCGACAAGTCCTTTGAGTATGTTCTACATACCGTTTATTCGCACTTTACGGTCGCGAAGTGATGGACTTGCACAGAGGACTCGATATAAGGTCACTTCATCTGAAAATGTCAGTTATGTGGAAGACATCCCTCTTGAGCGTGTAATAAAGTACATATCTACGGGGAACTCTAAATGGTTGAGAGACCTTCCTCGTGTCAATTGCTCCAGGTATTCAATGTTCGTAGGTCTACACTTGAAGTTGATACGACAGACATTACAAGTCCAAAACTGAAGCTGGAAACAGTGGTAGATGGTCAAATTGGATTCAGGTGAGGTTTGTTTGGCATCTATTCAGAACCTCAAGGTTACTATGGATTGTCATCAAAGATATGAATTCATAGGTATTCCCACCATGTTACACTCATCAAAATCCATCAGTACAAAGATCGCCGGTGGTATCAAGGACATTATTAGCAAATTTGGCATCCTTCCAAGCAAGTGGTTCTAACCTGGTCTATGCATGCACTACAGCGTAAACATTATGTATCATACGTTTAAAGATCACGACTCCTCCAGATCTATACCTTGTCCTTGGCAAATCGGTGTTGAATTTCAGCATAGTGGTCCATCTCAGACTGACTAACACTTGGAATCAAGTCCTTTAGAGCTCGGTCGAAGTCTTCTCTTGATACAAGGACATTGATATCACTTTCTGACGCCATCTCGGCTAGAAAATACTGAGGCGTCAATGGTATGGGGTGACTATGGAGTCCAGGAACGACATTAAGCTGAGCTGGTTGAAGACAAGTTTAGAGAACAACGATAAGGTCACGGGGTTAAGAAAGTACCTATTTTATTATCGACGGTCCTAGCTTTGCGAGACATTGCGTTCAACATAGCATCAGAGCAGAGCGCATAAAAATCCGCTCCTGTGTAATTAAAAGGGCACTGCTCTGCCACTTGATAGAGGTCTAAATCAGACGCCAATTGAAATTTCCTAGTCAGAGCTTCCAGTATATTCCGTTGGGCTTCATGGGTCTCGCTGACGCCAAGGTAAAGCATCCGATCGAATCTGCACCAGGACGACAAATTCAGGGCGTATAGGATATGAGATGAAATTCAACTACCTGCCGGGTCTGAGCAGTGCTGGGTCCAGCAAATCCGGTCTGTTGGTTGCACCAATCACGAATACATCGGCGCCACCTTTGCTTGTGGACATGCCATCCAGTTCTGCCAATAACTGACTGACAATTCGGTCCATGACGCCTCCTGAATCGCCTTGGTTTCCTCGTTTCGGTGCAACAGAATCCAACTCATCAAAGAAGATGACACAAGGTTTAGCATCCCTAGCGCGCTGGAACACTCGTCGGACATTCGCTTCTGATTCTCCGATATACATGTTCAATAATTCCGGGCCTTTGACGGAGAAGAAGTTCAGAGAACAAGAGGTAGCCACCGCTTTGGCAAGCAAGGTTTTTCCAGTACCTGGGGGGCCATAAAGCAGAATGCCTGTCGCCCAAGTAAGGTAATAGTAAATACATGAAATGAATTCTCTCGCCACCAACCGGATCTCTTTTTGAGGCCGTCGGAGAACAATTCAGGGTGCTCGAGGGGAAGTTGAATCGTATCGAGAATGTCGGCTTTTACATGGGCGAGGCCGCCGACGTCATCCCAAGTTACATTGGGAATTTTTGGAGCCCCGATGCTTTCCGAGTATGAGGCTCTAGATTTTCCGAGGGCGACTTCAAAATCGGCCGTGGTAAGTGCAATTCCAGCTTGTGCGGAATGAGTTGGATGTGCACCACTTGTTAAGTTAGAAATTAGTTGATCTTTCGCAGATGGAAAGAGCATCCTAAAACTAAAACTCACGAGCGAACTACCCTATCTACCGAGGCGAACCGAGCTCGACTAACGAGATCAACGAGGTCCGAAGCGACAAGTGCTGCAGTCTGTGTAGCTAAATTGTATAACGACACATCTGTTGCGAGAACGTCGTTGATCAAGGAACATTCAAGAATCTCAAATCGTTCTCCTTCCCCCGGTGCCTGTGGATAACATTACCCATTGACAAGTAGAATGTAGAGGAAGAGACAAACCTCAAACGAGATCTCGTGTTTAAAAGACGATATGATAGTAGGAGGTATCCGACTGGCTTGGCTGGTCGTTCCTAATATGACAACAGGGTATCCTGTGATTTTCCAGTCTTCTTGTGTATCTGTAATGCATTCTTTTAATGCTTTAGCAATAGCAGGTTCTGTACGTATGTTTAGAAAGACAATATACTACAGATACCTGACAAATTACCTTTTCCCGGTTCAAGAGCTTGCGTTGATTGAGTAAGAGCCTCTACATGTCGCAGCAGAAGAACACAAGGAGAACAAGTTCTAGCCTTGTCAAATCGGGCACGTAAAGTTCCTTCAGTTTTCGTGTCCGTCTCACCAATGACATCATAACAATTTATCTGGTTATCAAGGTCAATATATGAGAGGGTGAAGATACAGCACTTGCCTCAAGTAGATGCATTCCAAGTTGTTCAGCAACCCACGATGCTATGGTGAACTTGCCAGTTCCACGTGCACCTTTTAATAACATCGACATGTTCAGCCTGTAGTCCATTGCTTGTTGAGCAGAAGTTGCAGACATGAACTGAAAAAGGATATCATAAGGGCTGTCTGGCCCGAGCAGATGAGAGGATTTTTGGCGAGATAACGTATATTGCAAAATACTCTTGCTCGACAAATCTTCGAGTAGTGACGGTTAAATTAATGAATCTTGAGAAAGATCAAGATTTACCTGACTCAAAGTAGGTGCCCACGCTGGGAATCCATGAATGTTCGACACCAGACTGCACTATTCGAGTTATAGATGAATCCACCCAGTATCCCAGTTCCCCAACTGTCGAGCCGTTACAAACATCATGATAAGCATGCTTGACTACAGAGTATTCGATATTGGTAACACAAAAGAATACGATCTCGTTTGATCGTGGAGGAAAGGCTAGAAGTCTAAGTTGATATCTTTGATTGAACGCATTGCATCAATGATGGAATAGCTTGCTCACTTCGGGCTATCATCAAGTATTGTTTCTTGGCTCCCAGTTTCTGGGACACTATCGCCCGTGTCGATAGGAACAGCGATTATATCCCCTTGCTTTACAAGACGCTTGGTGGAATCGAAATAAGCTTTCAAAGCCTTAAGGAACAATGGTTGATATATTCTGCTGGTTGATACAGGGGACGCCACCCTAGCAATTGTGAGCGACTGGGCATTGGGGAGCGCTGGTTGGCGAGAACTAAAAGGGCTGGAGTGGATACATAAGACGTTTGGATACGTCGCGTTCTCTGGGAATAAGTTGCGGAGAAGGACAGGAGAACCTGCCACGGTGCCTCTACAAGGAATATGATATCGCGACGTCAACTTCAGGACTTGATTTCACTTACACTGTTGGCACAAGTTCATCATTTGCTGATATTTTGACAAGCCTACACTTCGAGGTAGTAGACGGTCGTGCCAAAGCCTACCAGAATTTTTATTAATCGACACTCAACCAGCATCACGGGCTACTCACCCAATCACCATTCTGAATCCCGATTTTACTGAGATCCGCGGTACGAGCATACAGAGTACAATGGTCAGCAAAAAGGTCGACTGGGCGTGACAAAGACATGGTCGAAAACAAAATCCCTGCATCATTGGTAGTATTGGCAATTTCTTTTGCAGTTCCATTCGAATCGAATGCTGGAGGCACTGTTGATTTGGCGAGAAACGCCTCGTCAATTTCGATAGCTTCGTTATCACCCTCAACTGTATCTGTTTCAGCTGATTGACAGCCTGAATCACCTTCTTCAGAGAGAACCACGATAAATCTTGTGGCTCCCTTGCGGGCATAACCTTGCAAAACGGGCTCGACCAGTCCCAGACGATAGGAGCATGTTTTGGATGAAGAGGAGTCGCTATTTCCATCGCATGGAAGTTCGTTCAGAGTGTGAACGTCTCCTTGCCGTAAGATGGTGTACTGCCTACAGAACCATTCCTCCAGAATGGATTCTTGCTCGCAGACAGTTTGGTACGCGTGTGTAGACAGAGCCATCACGACGACCTCTGTTAACAAGACGGGTTCCGTCGGAGAGATAGAGACAGCCGAGCTGCCAATTTCCCGAAATACATGAGGATATAGTTTCTTCCACGCAGGAGGAACTTCAAGACCATCGACCTGCTGGAATATGACACACAGCTAAGCTGCGACACGTTGTTTGGCGACTCACAGTGTCGTCACGTTGGGCCCAGCAGATCAATGCACGTCGGTCACTTGTTTGGACGGACTGCACACAGAGCGCTGTGGGCGATTGCCGCGATGCTGGCCAGTATTTTTCTGCAAGAGAGACTATGGGAGAGAGTGGCGAAGTCTTAAAGGATACTGAAACGTGAGACGGCGAGTGGTCGTTGAAAAAGAGGCTCATTATGGGTCGGGGACAAGACGCGAACGGGCCGATGCGGCGAGCTGCAAGGTGGAAAAACAACAACAAAGCGAAAAATACTTGCATCCTGGCTTCACAATGAGTCGAGGTCGAGGCTTTAACGGTCGTGGAGGCGGTCGTGGAGGCGGTCGTGGAGGCGGTCGTGGAGGCTTCCAGCAGCGCGATGCCGGCCCTCCTGACCAGGTATTGGGTTTGTTCTCCTTCTCGGGCCTCGAAGCTTTCATTCACCCACTTTTCGTCACAGAAATTGGATCTTTTGTGCATGCCGTAGAGGACGAAATGTTCTGCACATCCTCGCTTTCAGACAAGGTGCCCTATTTCAATGCGCCCATCTACCTTCAAAATAAATCTGTGATCGGAAAAGTCGACGAGATTCTTGGTCCTATCAACGAAGTCTACTTTTCAGTCAAGATGGGCGAGGGAATGATTGCCAGTAGTTTTAAAAAGGGAGACAAGGTCTACATCGGTGGAGACAAACTTCTCCCAATAGAGAGATTTCTGCCCAAACCAAAAGTCGTGGGAGGTATGTGGCAACGTACTTGCGAGTTTTGTTTGGTCCTAACAACTTGCTCCACTGTTAGGTGTTACAAGTCAGTACTTCATTTCGCTGGCACTCTTTGATGATAGATGTGACTTTTTTCCCTTCAGAACGTGGCCGTGGTGGTCGTGGAGCAGCAGGCGGACGTGGCGGGCGTGGTGCGGGAGGGGCAAGAGGGTTTCAACGCGGTGGCGGGGCACGTGGGGGACGGGGTGGTGCTCGGGGTGGGTTTGGAGACAGGGGTGGGTTTGGAGACAGGGGCCGGGGAGCGCCGAGAGGCTTTAGTGGCAGTCGTGGAGGTGGCGGACGAGGTGGCGGACGTGGTAGTTTCAGAGGATCATAGCTTTTCAATGACATTTTTAATTTTTTTCCCTAACACGGTATAGTTACAAGCAATCAAGTCTCCAGACTCATGATTTCAGCACTTTCACCTCGTCCGCAGCAGCCCGGGCTCGCTCTGCGCGTTCTTCCTGACTGACAGTCGTCTTTGTGCAAAAGATCAGAAGGAGTGGCAGCTAGATAGAGACGGACATGCCTGATCTAATTCCTTGCCCAAGGCCACCGTCTTATGGAATCCCTCCTCGACGAGAGAATGACGAGGTAACATTTCTAACAAGTGGAGATGAAAATGGCGTTGGAGGTTGAGATCATCCTGCATACCGTCAACATCGTCCGCTTCAGTGTCCTCGACTACTTCTGAGTGGAGTACCGCCGTCGCTTCAGCATCAATGGTACGCTGTTCATTTAAGAGGTCAAGAATGGTCCCCTCAAACTCCTTGGGCAAGGTTCGTCTTGTTTCCGCAATCCTCTTCTGCCACTGCAATCTTGTATCAGCGAGTGACCATATCCTTCTGTCGAGTGCCTCATCAAACGGTTCCATATCTGGGAGCAGGGTGAGGGGAGTAATGAGTATCGGAACACAGACACACTGTACTCATCCTGATCCAGCGACCCAAAATTGTGGCCATTGATGCGGAGATTTGGTTGTGCCATCTCAAAGACGCGCTCTATGTACTAATTGCGACCGTCAGAAAGATAAGAGGGCGTGAAGAGAGCCAGGACCTGGTTAGCACGAGCAAGAAGCGCGTCGCGTTCTGTGGCAATACCATGAGCCTGGATATGTTCGTGAACGATGTCGAGAACGGTAGACTTGTAGTTGGCCTTGACACTGTCCCAGTCGTTGACGGTCGCAAGAGAAACGCGCGGAAAGTCTTCTCTTGAATCCATCAAGTATAGTACATTACAATCATAAGAAAACAAAATAACAATACAACTCATCACCCCGCCTTGGCTCGCTTGACCACCTTGATTCCAAGTCCGTTTTTTCCAGCCCCTTTCTTCTTCTTCAGCCCAAGCAATGCCGTCGACTTTTCACTAATCAGCGCCCGTGTAGACTCTGACAACAGACTCTCCACAGTCGGCTCAATGTCGTCCGCCTTACGTTTTACAGTCACCGTGGCACCCCCCTCTGCAGGAAGTTTCGAAAAGATTTCTTGCACAAGCTTCTCGTCTTCCTCTTCAAGCCGTCTCCTCTCTGCGTCTTCAGCAATTTCCACCTCTTCCATCCCTAGTTGCGCTAAAAGATCGACGGAATTGCCCACTCGCTCGTTCCGGGCATTTCTCGCTCGAATATCCTGGAGTGCATCAAGAATGTCCATCTCTCGCTTCGAATCTGTCGTTCGGTTCTCAAGAGCTTTCATCGGGTTATTTTCTTCTTCTTCGAGCTTTGCAAGCCTATCCTCCTCCTCAACTGCTTTCTCTTCTCTCCACGGCTCAAAGTTTCGCGACGCGCCATGTTCTGCACTATAGTCAGTGTTCTTGGGATCCGTTTTAAAGGTGATTTCAGCCGAACATAGTGTGCTTCAGATAGGATGAGTAGAGTGTATGGACAAAGGCTCAGAAGGGGCGTACCATTTGATATAGAACCTGAAAATCTTGATACCATAGTAATCTTCTCCTTCAACGGTTTCTTTTCGTGCATTAAACTTCTTCCCTTTATATATATATTCGCCGCATGTATTACAACGCCTGGTAGCACAATAAGAACCCATTTTGCAGCAACAAAGACAGACGACATATACATCGAGAACGGGGCCATAAGACGGACAACTTGTTGTGAGTTTTTTGGTTGTTTCCTCCGTGGAATTAGGTCAGGATCGAAGTCCGGGGGGAAGTATTTGTTCAAGACTACATATAATATGAGTTTCAGTCGTAAAACGAGGGATAGACGCACCCTTTCGCTCAGACATGTTGACTTTAGGAGATGATGGTCAGGAGAGAAAGTGATCGGATCCGAACAAGTCCTTCCAGAATTCACTTTCATGTCCCTCAAGTTCTGGAAACCGGGCACCGCTGGTCCAGGTAGCACTCTCGATAGAGCCACAGAAGTTGAGGGTAACGTCGTCCCTTCTGCACCTGCTTACTCTCATCGTGAATATCTCCCGATCTTCAAACATCGTGCGCCCCATTTCTCTTCAAGTACGTTCTCATTCAACAACCGTCTGCTTAGGTGACAAGTTGTTGCATTGTGTCGAAAGTTTTGGTGTAATCATTGTTGTTGGCCAGACTGGCTGCGGTAAAACCACTCGTCAGTAGTCCCTTTAGCCTTACGCGACAGTCTACTCGAGCAAACACCAGAACTTCCCCAGTACCTCCTTGAAGCCGGCTGGGCTGCCGAAGGCAGTATTATCGCCTGCACACAACCTCGACGTGTCGCTGCTACTTCTGTTGCTACGCGGGTTGCTACCGAAGTTGGAACGACTCTCGGAGACGAGGTTCATGTCCACCAACTGTAAGAATATTTATATCACCACTGAAACGTGTTCAAGGTAGGATATACTATCCGATTTGAGGACGTTAGCGACAAGGATCGAACACGAATACTCTACTTAACTGATGGAATGCTCTTCCGCGAGATCTTAGTTGATCCCCTACTAAGTCGCTACAGTGTGATTATGGTAATCCTTCTTATCCTTCCATTGAAATGCAAGCTTACATTACAACTCAAAGATTGACGAAGCTCATGAGAGAAGTGTCTATACAGACTTACTCTTGGGTCTTTTGAAAAAGTATGCAGAGGCATCGTTGTCTGTTCGACCTATTACTTAGCTCTACTCCTTCAGAATTCGCCGAAAGCGACCATCGCTCCGTCTCATTGTCTCATCAGCTACTCTGGATGCAACAACTTTCCTAGAATATTTCACAGATTCTGCGAACCCGAATGACGCCATCATTGTCAGTCTGGAGGGCCGAATGTATCCAGTCGAGGTTGCTTACCTCCAAGACCCAACTCCGGACTATGTCAGATCAGCAGCTCAAACAATCTGGAATATTAATATGCGAGTGAGTCATTTCTTTACTTCTGCCGTTCTTTCTTAGGGTTGCACAGCACGGCCCAGGCGATATACTTGTTTTTCTGACCGGCCGCGAAGAAATTGACCGTTGCTTGGAAGAATTGGCCGAGATGTTGCCGGCGTATGTCACCTTTTTGACTGTTCGTTTCTCAACAATCCTTCCAACTCATAATGAAAGGCTCCCCAAAACAGCCTCGCGTCTAGTGCCACTAGCTCTGCATGCTGGGTTGTCGACTGATGAACAACTCAAGGTTTTTGAAAAAGCGGAAAAAGGATCACGAAAAGTCATCATTTCGACTAATATTGCGGAGGTAGGTCGCTGCACCAACATTTTTCATGTTTCGAAAATTGTACCCAAGGCTAGTGTCACCATCGATGGTATAAAGTATGTTGTCGATTGCGGATTTGTCAAGGTATACCTAATGCAAAGACATTACCACCAAGTTATTCATGTTTTCGTAGATCCGGACATATAATCCTACCACTGCACTTGCATCCCTTTCCACCGTTCCGACTTCTGTAGCATCTGCCACCCAACGGGCTGGGCGCGCGGGACGAACTTCTCCGGGTGTCTGTTACAGGTTGTATCCCCCCTCAGTTTTTGAATCTTTGCCATCCTCGACACCAGCAGAAGTTACTCGTGTCGATATGACAACTCCAATCCTACAGTTGAAGTCTTTGGGTATCGACGATCTGATGAAATTTGAATGGGTTTCTGCCCCACCCGCGGAAATTGTCCTCCGTGCTTTAGAGGGTCTTGTGGCAGCGGGAATGGTTGGAGAAGATGGGCGTTTGACGCCCATGGGGCAACAAGTTGCAGAATGCCCAGTCGAAGTTGGCATAGCGAGGATGGTGAGTCAACCTTCGCCTTAATCTTACCTCTATACAAGTATGTAATACTTCTTAAAAGCTTTTCAATTCCACAGAATACAAGTGTGGCGAAGAGATATTGACTATTGCCGCTATGACTTCTGTTCAAGTCAGATTGAAAGATGTTATCCTTTTCTCTCTCTGATGCAGATTTCAGGACATCTTTATCATCCCAGATGGTGCACAAGGAGCTCTTGCTGAGTTGGAGCGAAGGAAATTTACTGCTGAAGAGGGAGTAAGCAAACCCAGTGTTTTTACGCATACTTCTCCTTCACGTGTCGCTCATATCTCTAGGATCACCTTACCCTGCTGAATGGTATGAGCCAATCTAAAGCATTGCATATCCAACGGAACAATTTGACAGCTTACAACGCTTTCACGAGATATGGCCGTTCATCCGCATGGTGTAGGTCGCATGCACTGTCTTTTAGAGCGATGTCAAGGGTTGTGTCAATCCGAGCGCAGTTGAAAAAATATATGCAAAGATTCAAGCTTCCACTCGAAAGCTGCGAGGGGGACGCGCGGCGACTGCGACGTTGCCTTATCGGAGGTTATTGGCGAAATGGGGCCAGGTGGGTTGCTGACGGAACGTATAGATCTGTAAGAGGTAACAAGGTTGGGCGATACCTATGTGATCTCAGTATCCTCGTTAAGTGAATACCAGGTCTTACATGTTCACCCTACATCCGTTCTTTTCACGCGAAAACCGCGATCGGGATGGGTCGTTTTCCATGAGATGGAGGAAACTAAAAAGACACAGTCCGTATATCCTGCTACTAACCTGATCTGATTTGATTGTCAAGTTGTAGGATTCGGATCCTAACAGAAATTGAACCTGACTGGTAGGTAGTTTGAGTTTTCATTGATTCCACCTTTCATGTAACCGCCAGGTTATTGGACCATGGGCACAAGTACGGAGACACAAATAGGGAGTCTGTCGTATAGTCACCTACCTGTACCCGGTGTCATGACGATAGGTCGCTTCGCCTTGTTTAGTTGTCACCGTCAGCACTTTCTATCTACGTCGCTCCTCTTGAAGATGTGAACAATGTCGGAAGCGATACACGTCACATTCTAGATAATTCTCGATGCAAGAACTAGACAGCAAAGGTCATATTAGCTATAAGTGTTTTTTTTTCATCATTTGGTGTTTTGAGGTGCCACGGTAGAGCTTCCCTCTCTCCTTGAGATGTTAAAGGCATGTAATATGAATGATTAGAATTATATTTTCAGGTGAGCTGGGCTAGCGCGTGAGAATGTCAGCCATCCACGCTACTATGTATTTTCAGAAAAGCCCGCGTACACTTCGATTATGGTGATGTCTGATTACGTCAGCATATGGAGGCCTCATTCAAGCGTCGACGCACGCAGCAACCTCCATCTCCACACTACAAGTATGATGACGAAGATACCTCATATATTCCCTATGTCTCAGTAGCACAGAGACGTCAACAGAAACTTGCGAAGTATGGCTCCTTCGGTGCCAATAATGCAAGGCAGAAACGGCAGGAAGAAATAGATGAACGTGAAGATGCTCAGCGTGAGGAGGAACAAAGGCGGGAAAAGGCCAGAATGGAAAGAACTCTGCTAGTCGAAGCACAAGAAGTTCACTTGAAGAAAGCGGTGGAAGGTACTCGAACTGAGGACATATGTACATCGTCCTGAACTCTCCTCCTAGATTCCAAGAAAACGGAATCGGAAAAGGTCGAAGAAGCTGATGCCGAGTTACTGGAAGCTATCAAGAGTCGAAGAAAACTTGCCTCCGATATGGAACTAGCCAAAGGTATCCAGTATACTGAGGCTTTGAAAACAAGGCAGGTTTCTATTACCCGGTCTGCCACGGCTCTCCGCTATAATTGAATTGCTCCTTTACTTAGCTGGCGGCCCCCTAAGTACATCCGCGATCGTACAACAGAACAACATCAGAAGATTCGCGACAAATACCATATTCTTGTAGATGGTCAGGACATCCCCCCACCAATAGAACATTTTGTTGTGAGTATATCGTTTTTGCACCTCATCAACGTGACATCTTCGGGTAGGATATGAGAGTACCTGAACCCATTTTGGAATATCTCAAGGCCAATCGAATAGTCACTCCTACGCCAATCCAACTACAAGGCATACCTACAGCGTGATTTTATTCCATCCAATATCCTTACTTCTAGCTGAATTCCCATTAGGTTTTCTGGCCGCGATATCATAGGAATTGCGTTTACAGGCTCTGGAAAAACTCTTGCCTTTTGCTTGCCTTTGATTATGCTCGCCCTTGAAGAAGAAACAAAAATGCCCTTCATTCGTGGTGAAGGACCAGTAGGCATAATTCTTTGCCCATCTCGCGAACTCGCAAATCAGACATATGAAAACGTTGTGACGTGGTGCTCTGCATTGTCGAGAAACGGCAAGTATCCCCAACTAAATACCTTATTGTGTATTGGTGGTATTTCTATGAACGAGCAGAGCCATGTAATGAGTAAAGGCTTGCATATCGTGGTTGCGACGCCGGGGCGGCTAATTGACATGTTGGAAAAGAAGAGATTTACATTCAACAATTGCAAATTTCTGTGCATGGATGAAGCAGACAGGATGATTGACTTGGGCTTCGAGGACGATGTCAGAAACATCATGAGCTTCTTCAAGGTACGGAACTGAAAACTCGTATCACGAACACTGCTAACCTGTTTATCTAGCGTCAACGACAGACCTTACTTTTCTCTGCAACAATGCCCCGAAAAATTCAGGATTTTGCCCAAGAATCTTTGATCAGACCTATACTGGTGAATGTGGGACGCGCTGGTGCCGCCAACTTGGATGTACTCCAAGTTGTTGAATATGTCAAACAAGAGGCAAAAATGGTTTATCTCTTGGAATGTCTTCAAAAGACACCGCCTCCTGTTATCATTTTCAGCGAAAATAAGAACGAAGTCGATGGTTCAATATTCTAGTCACTTCTCCCATTTCTTTTACTTATGATGAACTTCATCACAGACATACAAGAGTATCTTCTTCTCAAAGGGGTAGAGGCTGTGGCGATCCATGGGTCCAAAAGTAAGTTTATTCCCGCTCATCATGGAGTGAAGACGGACAAGTCCTTGCGCAGCACAAGAAGAGCGGCAATACGCCATCAAATCATTCAAATCCGGTGCAAAAGATGTTATGGTGGCTTCCGGAGTGGCATCCAAGGGCCTGGATTTCAACGACATTCAGCATGTCATCATTTTCTCAATGCCCAAGGAAATTGAGGATTACGTCCATCAAATTGGTCGAACTGGTCGAAGTGGCAAGACTGGGATTGCGACGACGTTTGTAAACATGAATACACCGGAGCAGACATTGCTAGATCTGAAGTACTTATTAATGGAGGCTGGTCAAAAGTTTGTGTGACTAGAGCGACCATATTTCACTTTTGTCTAATCGGCCTTTCCCAGGGTGCCGCCATTTTTGTCAACAATTGACGACCCTCGTGCTGCTCAAGGTGGAACACTGAAGGGATGCAGTGTTTGTGGTGGTAAGTTGACTCTTCCAGGACAGGTCACGGTGTTCAATATTTTCAGGCTTGGGTCATGGTATTTCCAACTGTCCAAAGTTGGAAGATGCAAAACGACGAGAAATGGCTTCTCATCGGGGTACAGAGGAAGGCGGTTATTAATTATTCCTAGCTATCTGACGATACGGTTGTATGGAGTGGGTTGTAATTCACCAGAACTTGTAAGTACCCATTGAGATCATCTCCATCCAGCATTTCGTCTGGACAGCCGAGCAACATTCTAAGCTTGAACGCTTCATACCAAGCTGTTGAAGAACTCTTACGAAAGAAATTCACTGGCCAAATCTCTGCATGACACAGGGAAAGCCAGATTATCTATCGATATCAAAGCCTTGCGGTAATCCATCAATGTTCCTTACTTTCTGGGACGGATAGGGGTGAAGTAAATTCACTCGATACGATATTTCTTTTCCATCTCAGTTAATCCCTGTATCTTGTTTTGTTTTTGAGTCTTTTGAAGACATACTTTGCCTGTTTCCATCTGGGTCAGATGACAATGATACTAATAACAAGTGTACTGTACACGAATACAATTTACAATATGTTTATAAAAGGTATAGCATATCAAATGATATCAGTCTATAATCACGCACGAAATCCGCGAGGTTATTGCCGGGGTTTGAACTTGGGCGTCCTCACAGGGGCAGATGCTGATGCAGAATTCTGAAATCCGTACCGTAATCGTAGGTCTTCGATGTTAAATTCCGGCTGTCGAGCCCTATCCATGGGTATCATAAGATCAATGAAATAACTTGCAAACAAATACTTACTTTGATGCAATCTTGTACTGAATGCAGAGGTTCAGAAACGGTGCACCATATAGATTATATCTTTCTACAGCTTCCTGCTTGTTACGGAAGTCGTCAGAAATATGAGCCAAGAACGACTTGTAGTCTACATGATCATCAGCAGTGGTTCAGAATACTGAGAACTTGGATATAAACCCTGGGGACAGGTTACGCTCAAGTATTCCAACGTCAAATCACTGAAAACAGCATTTTCATCAGTTAGGTGATATCTTTGCATGACCTGAATCGTCAATTAGTCCAAACTACAACATAGGCTGTTAATTGACTCCCAACCTGAATGCGGAGATCGAGCATCTGTCTGTGAAGGCCTTTCGGGTCGAAATACAAGTCATCTGCTCTCCGAGTATCAGCTCCATGCATTTCAACTTCTTCAACATCTTCCACAGCTCCACGTCGCTTGTCCAGGAGGACCGCAGGCGACTGGATATTATTTGAGAACAACTCCCCTACTACGTCGTCGTCCGACAAGTCTTCCTCAAACAATTCAATCGAATCGATGTCGCTTGCCTTTTGTTTGCCCTTTGCCTGCTTGCTGGCAGGTTTGGCTACGCGTTGTTTAGGTGTTTTAGCCAGGTTTTTAACGTGTTTTGGACG
Source organism: Termitomyces sp. T108 (assembly GCA_017657275.1). NCBI lineage: Eukaryota > Fungi > Basidiomycota > Agaricomycetes > Agaricales > Lyophyllaceae > Termitomyces > Termitomyces sp. T108. The sequence continues at coordinate 22,630 of JAGGAU010008260.1, forward strand.
CCAAGAGATGACGAATTTTTCTTGACTGCTTAAAAATTCATGAGCACGGGATCCGAGCTACAGCAAAGTCACCTTTCAGCTCATCATTTATAAACTCGATCGGATTGTCCTCACTCTGGCATATTCGCTATGGAATCCCGACGCTTGCTGAACAGAATGCTCGGCGAGAACGTCCAGCATACACAGTTTACGAAGGAGTGTGTCTACAAGCTCTATTGTGAGTTCCCGGGCAGATCCAAATGTCCTTTCCTTATCCAAGTGCTTGCTCCGTATTAAAACTGTATTAGCACCGCGAAGAACATCCCGGCACTGAGCAAGAGTAACCAATTCGTCACGTCCTTGAAGACTTTGGACAAGTTCGACCGCATATTTGGCCTCTTTGGTCACGTCTCGTTTATTGAGCGGCAATGGGTTGTCGCAGTTATCGCAACCTTGGTTGCACAGTTTTTTATCGAATTTTTCATCGAAGTAGTGAAGCAGCTCGACACGTCTACACTCTAGACCCGTGCAATAGTCCACAACTGCGCGAGCTGCTACTGTTTGTCGGTCAACAGTCTCTCTGCTGGGTACATTGTTATTCGAACTGGGACGTTCAATCATATTCTTGATTGCCACGAAGTCTTTGAATAGAAAATCTATTGCAAGTATGATTAGCCTCCATCCATAGATCTTGAGAGGTTGAGGTGTGGGTAAACGAACAAAGGATACAATCAGCAGGTTTGCCATCGCGACCGGCACGGCCAGTTTCCTGATAATAGCTGTTCGCATAACTAAGATTGCTTCAGGTGGGACATGACATGCCCTTACCCGTCGAGAGACTTAGGGAGGGAGAGGTGGATGACAAACCGCACTAGGACCGCCTGTCAACGATCTGTCGCAAACAAGGCAGTAAACGCCTACCGTCCGCCTTGTCAATGCCCATTCCAAAAGCAATCTGAAGAAAGTTAGATTGAGGGAAGCTGGCCTAAAAAGAAAGCGCACAGTCGCAACAATTATATGGACCTTGTCGGTCCTCCACTCCTCTAGAGTCTTTTCTTTCTCGGCTGTCTCCATGCCTGCATGGAAATGTTTTGCACAGAAACCGTTCTCATTGAGCTTCCTGGCCACTTCCTCGCACTTGTCGCGGCTCAAACAATAGATGACACCCGACTTCTGTGAATGCTTCGTTCTAATAAATTCCATCATGGACTCCATCCATTTCTTGGTTTTATGTACAATGACATATTTCAAGTTGGGCCTGTTGAAGGATTGTTTAAGGAAAACGTGACTGTGTAGTTTGAGGCGTTCAGTAATGTCGGCAACGGTGTTCTTTGTCGCAGTTGCGGTCAAGGCCATGATTGGAATACCAGGAAATTGATCGCGTAGTGCTCCCAAATGCTGATACTGAAATAGAGGATGAATCAACCGTAATATCTTATTCTTGGCAATAAAACTTACCGCTTCTCGAAAATCCTGACCCCATGTCGAGATGCAGTGGGCTTCATCGATAACAAATCTCGCCAAGCAATGGCTCTTGTATAGTTCACCCAAGAGTCTATTTGCCGTATTGTTTTCCTTCAGCTTTTCAGGTGTGATATACACCAGGCTGGGCTTATTATTCCCTCGCAGACGGGTAACTGCATCATTATACAGTGTTTCTCCACTCCAAAGGAAAACGTCGACGTTCTTCTCCTGCAATGAATAGACTTGATCTTTCATGAGAGCCAGGAGAGGTGATATTACGATAGTCACGCCTTTCGTCCGGCCGCCCTGACAGACAGCTGGAAGCTGATAACATAGACTCTTTCCGCCGCCGGTCGGCATGAGGACAAACACATCTCTGCCTCTCAAAGCTTCTATAATTGCCTCCAGCTGATTGGGCCGAAAGCTCTCGAGGCCGAAGACGCTTTTCAACTTGCTCATGACCTCCGTGTAGTAAGGACTGGACATGAGTTCATCTGAGGGAAGAGAAAGTGTGTGAGGACTGGGAGTTTCCATCTCCTCTGCCGCAAGGAGTGCATCATCCGGGAATGCACCATCAAGATTGAGTGGCACATCATCCATTCCTGCCCAATAGTCTGCTTCACTGCCAGGCATCGGTTCTTCGTCATCTTTGCAATCCTTGGCACCAAGCTTAGGTGTTCCAATTTCAAGGTGAACCCGGGAGCAGTCACGATCAGATACTTGATTGGATGTTAGGATGCTGCAAGAAGAGAACGTTTTGGCAACAGGGGTCACGGAACTGAGGGAAGATAGAGAGATTGTCGGTTCATCAGCTTGTACAGGAGAGGGCGATGTCGCGTCACGTGTACTTGTCTGACCATTGCGGGATGCGATAAGTTTCTGTATAGCTTCGATGCGGTCGTCAACAATTGGGCTAGCTGCAGATTCAAGAGCCTATCCGATGTGAAAAGGATACAGCTTACATAATCCTCTGTATCAATATTATATCTGAATCCTTCGTCATTCCTCGATGGTGGCGTAGCTCTTGATCAGTGATATATTTGGAGAGGCGATAATTATTAAAAAGGAGGATCTTCAGTTTCTCAGTATTCATCTATGTGATATGGCAAAGTGAGCAGGATATGAGAAGGATGCGAGGCACGCACTAATAAAAGATCGCGGTTTCGTTCTCGCTCACTGGGTAATAGAAACACATCCCTCTGAGTATATACTTGATCTAGTGGTATCAGTTCCTGTCGCTTGGACATGGGAGCTTGCTGACTAGATGCAGTCTGCCTGGCTCTGAAAGCTGGGAAATCGCGATCAAGTTTGGTGAAAGGGTTTGGGTCATTGTCCAGTTCCATTTGGAGCCACGGCTCTTCCTCCTCATCTTTGGCGGCTTGTTGGAAATGATTCGCCTGGAGAGGCGCGTTTTTCACATTACCTTTGGGTTTGTAAGTTGATGACAGCTTGAACTGGTTTTCCTTTCCAGCCACCTCTTTCTTGGGCCGTTTTGAGACTTGGAAAGATGTATCCGACCCAACAGAGGGATCAGAAGATGTTCGCTTAATTGATTGATTAGGAGAGGAATCGCTGGAGATGTCCACAATCTCAAAGCTGTTGGCAGACGCCTCCTCACGCGAAGGGATTGCACCTCGTCGGAAACCTGGGGTAGAAAACGAAGGCAATGCTGTAGAGTTTGCGGATCGAGCTAGAAATGCGTATACGTATGAGCAAAAGGATGATCTGAGAGTGGAGATGCAGCACCAGATGCGATGGGTGCTGGTTTGAATTTCTAGACTATGTCAGAAAAGAATTTCTCAGCAACGAAGACTCCTACCTTGGATGAAGCGGACGCAGGTATAGTAATAGGGACTGGGGCTGAATGTTCCGAGCTTTTGCGCAAGACCTCTTGAAGATTATTCTTCAGAGGTGGCATCGTGATGTGAGTACTCAATTTCTAAAAAAAGAAAACTCTTCACAAAGATCGCGTATGTCACGTGAGCGTCGCGTCCTTCTCGACTCAAACCACAATGGCTAAAGGTATCTTTCCGCAGATGTCCATCCCAGACATCACTACAGCACTCGCTGGCTGGGGTCTATCCGTCAGTCAGGAACAGCTTCTGAGGCCCACCTCGGATTTTGTTGAAGGGGTTTATCATGCTTGTCTACAGCAGGTTACTGACATCAGCCAAGAATCTCTCAGAGATCCCGTACAAAACGCGCTTTCTGCATCTGCCATTGAAGAGAAGGTACGGATCGTACATCTCACTCCCTCCATATCTGTATCAACCCGTGCAGGACTTGTATACAACGTCCTTCACCCAGAATCTACTTGTTTACCATCTGTAAGAGTTAGGTCACTCGTTCTTGTGGTTTTTAATCTTCTTGTAGTGCTAGATTTGCTAAGGCAGCCAGAGTGGAAGACTTTCATGCTAAAGATCTCGTCAGTCCGGAGAAGGAGCGCACGTTAATTCTTCTATCCGCATTTATAAACTTTGTCAAGTTCACGGAGCAATACTGTAACGCGTTTGTGAAAGGCTTGCGAGACCGCTCAGAAACCATGATCATCGAGCGAGCGCAAGTCTCCGAACAATTTGTCGAGCTCGAGCAGAGAATTGGAGCATTAAAGTGAGTTATGCTTGACCTTTTATGAACATTCTCCGATCATTCGCATTTGCAGAGCCAAGATTGCTCAAGACGAGCCCCGTTGTGAAGGGCTTCGCAATGAAAATAGTGCTTTGCGAGCCAAAATGATTGCAACCAAAGAGTTTCAAACCGCCGCTGTACAAGAGGTTGAAAAGCTCAAAGCAGAGAAGAATGCGCTGATCAAACGGAAGGTAGGTCGACGTTGTTTATACTACACACTTTTATGATTACGGTTTCGGACAGGAAACCCTCAATTCAGAAATTACGAGTGTCTCAGACTCCATAACTCGAACACGATCGAGAATTGTTCAGTCCCCTGAGCGCATCAAACGCACCATAACCACTATGAGTTCAACCGCCGCTGAAGACAAGAGAACGGTGATGACGCAAGAAATGAAAGCCCGTGATCTTCAAACAAGAATCAACGTCCTTTTGAATATCGAAAAGGTATGCTTTGTGCCCTGACGTTTTTAATGGGAATCCAACGACTCTAGGACGTGCGTGGATGCGTAGAACAACTTCAGACTATCGAAAAGGAAGCACTCTCCCTTCAAGTACTTCAGAAAGAGCTTTCTGACCTTCGGGATCACCTTGACGATAAGAAGATTGAAAGAAATGAGCTGAAGCTACGGCAAGAGGTGCATGCTTTCTATGTCACCGACGTTCTCCGCTGACTTTGGAAAGTAGCGCGTCGAGAAACAACTCTCTAATGCCCATGAAAAGCTAGAACGTGCACAGCGCCACGCAGAGGAGAAGAAACAAGCGAGCCACCGCACCATTGACAGACTCCAGCAGGAATACGACCAAATGGCAGTCGAGCGTCGTGATAACGATAAGCAAGTTGAGGAACTTCGGGCGGAAGCTAATGAAGTCGAAAAAAAGGTATCGTCGTCACTGTCATCTCTAGCTTTGTTGACAGTTCACATTTGCTTGTCTCAAGACCATAGAGCAAGTCAAAAGTGGCCAAGTCGAACTCAATGAGCTTTTCGCAGAATATTGGAAATTGCGGCATGAAACTGGTATTTCTTCTCTCATTCTGCTTACACGATACTAACTTGTTTGATAGATGTGTACATGGAGACTCTTGCAAACAAACTTAACATGCGAGTTACATCAAATTGATTCAATTACTTACTCGCATAGAGGAGATATATATATATGATGGATGTGTATTTTTACCTACGGCAACTGTAATCGGAAATGTGTTGTATATTATTGTGAATAATAAACATGATGGGATAATGAGACGCGCATGAGGAAGACTACTTGCGGGATCTATTTCCCCGACGAATTGGCCTACAAGTGGGACAATACCATGTCTTCATGCCCTCTGGGGGAACCACCTCTATTCCAACACATGATATGTGGTACTGTATACGACGAAGTTGAGATAGTCAAACAAACACAGCGAATAGAGGTCTTACCCATTCAATAGCACATTTTTTGTTGTCACAAGCAATCATCTGTATTGAGTTGCAGTCTCTGAATTCCGTGATAAAAAACACGACCAACCTCGCCGAAGGAACCGCGCTTGCAATAACAGTAAATCTCTTCTTGCTCGGGCGGAACTTGAGCAGGCAAAGTTATAGTCAAAGGCGGTGTCAATGCGACATTGATTTCATCGAATTGCTGTTGTGCCTTTGCTCTCCCGCGACCTTTTTTCGTACCTGATATTTGTAGACTTTTGAACGCTTCCGAGGGATCATCACCAGTCGATTCTTGGATGCCATCAAGACTCTCATCTAAGTCATCGCCGTCTATAGGGCTGAGTGTGGCACGGGCAGGTTTCACCCAGCGACCCACCGTGAGTTCAGACAAATTTCCAGGTTCCAAGTGACCAGGTCGAGCACCAAGGGTAATCAGGGCCTCTTGGTCCTTTATGGCTTGGTAGAGTAAACGAGTATGACGATCGACCTTGTAACCGAGGAGGTCATGATGATATAAACCAAGAAGAGGATATACAGGACAAACAGAATCACAAGCAGCCTGAGCCACATTGACCTTTTCCTCTGCCGCACGTAATAGCTCATCGGCTATACATGCTATCTGTGATAGCATTTCTCGCGTTTTGATTGCGGGCTTGAAGAGTTTGGAGGGTATACTCGAAGGCGTTGGCATTCTCTGAGGGACATCGTGTACTTCTGCAGAGTGACAAGCATTGGAACCAGGAGACTTGAATTGTTCTTCTTTCGGTTCGATGCCACTTGTAGTATTGGATGTACCATATTGAGTGAGGTTGAATTCCATTTCTTTCCGTTTCCTGATATATTGCAACAGCAACGGGAGCAAACTGGCCGAACGGGCTGTCAGGCACATGAGAATGTTGGCCACCAAATGGAATGTAAAATCGCACCATTCACTTGTTGGTCTAACTCGTGTATGAGGGCATATTGCCTATGAAGGGCCAAGGGCACCTGCTCAATTGCTGATGGGATTCAAACGGTGCTCGAGACAGTGTACATGCTGCCGACCTTCTACGTGCTCGTCCTTGAAGGACTCCCAAACTTCCTGTTCCTTATCCGGGTCGTGTCTGGCAAGTAGTATGGGCTGTTCGATGTGCTCTACGCCCTCCTCTTCTTCTGGAGTAAGTTGGACGCGTTTGCGTTTCTGAGTAGGCGCCATGAGGTATGTAATGTTATTTATTTACATAATAGCCTGGGTGACCTCTAACGCTCTGCGCTCATGCACATGGCTTGCAAGCGCCCATCAGTTATCCGATTCCTACTGGTCCTGGTTGAAGAATATATCCCGGAACAGCACCTTCTTATGCCCGTATCTCACGCCGCTGTTCTCCATGTCACTCGAGATGCCCTCGAGATCGCAGGAGCCATAGTTCCTTTCGTCGGCGCAGCTGCGGTCGTTGTGCGCGAGATCACTGACCTTTGCGATGAGATCCGTGTGCACAAGGTCATACCTGCTACCCATCGCTCCTCTCCACCAATTAACCGACCGTCATATAGAGCAAGGCTAGAAGGATGGCAAATAAATGTCTGCAACTACAGAGTATCCTTGACGAACAAAACCCAGATCAAGTGAGCGAAGAAATGAGGAGAAAAATGGACGAGGCCTATGGGTATGGCCTTGCTCATACTTTGGATACTTTCTGCATAACTTGTTGAAAGGGTATACGAGACAATCAGGAACAGAATGCAACGCATTTCGCGTATTCATTGGCTGCTTCAAATGGGTAAGTAAGCGCAAATGGGTACGATTTATGCCACCGAACGATCCAATCCAGTCAATAGTCGCGAGGTACAACTAGATATTGAAAAGTGTGAAGACGACTTGGACCAACAAATCAGGATTTTCCAGGTATGCATGTGGTACAAGCAGAGTTCTTTTCTTCATCTATTGTTTTATCGCGCTAAAATAGTTGAAGTAAGCTACGGCATGTTCTTACATGGTATCTACTGATCCTGAATAAGTGCGGAACTATTGATGCATAGAGACCAACGCGAAGCAATGGAAATACAGCGAAGAGATACCGTTGACCTCAGAGACTTGTTAATGCAAGTATTAGCTAACAAAAGAGGAGAATTAGCACAAGTCAACGATTTCGAGGAGAACACCGGTGTGGCAGAAGCAATTATGCTCCAAGGCCAACAACTATTACACCAGGAATCAATGGCGCGTCTTCTTTTGGCCAACTTTGCCTACTCTGACAGTCGGATCGCTTTTGTAGGATCGGCCAGCTGTGCGTCAGAATTCTGAAGCGTATCAGTTGATAGCCGCAGATATCCGAAGTGACTCCCCACCACCGCCTCCCAGTGACAGTCAGCGATATCTAGAGCAGCAGCGTGAAGTGGTTCAAAGAGGACTGATTCAATTGCATGAATTGACTGGGATACCTCCCAGCATCAAGAAGATGAACGGTGAAGTCAAACGAATCGGCGACCTGGCTGTTGCTGGAGGAACATACAGTGATATATGGCAGGGCCTTTGGCTCGGTCAGAAGAAAGTAGGAAGAGCTTTTTTTCTACCTAAAAAATGGAATGTTCAGATTGTCCAACTAGGTTGCTCTGAAGGCTTTGAGGAATATCAAGGCGACTGATTCCAAAGCTCAAAAGGTAGAATTTTCAAATCAAAGAATGTCATAGTTACTCAGGTGTGCTAGCGCTTCGAGCAAGAAATCGTTATTTGGGCAAGATTGCAGCACGAGCACATTCTTCCATTTTATGGCATAGTGACAGATCAAGGCCAACATATACAGATGGCAAGTGAAAGAATCATCATTCCCTACTTTCTTCCGCATTGACACATCTACAGGTATCCCCTTGGCAAGAATTCGGCAACGTGCTTGAGTAAGTGGCTGTTAGTATAGGTTATTGCCCATTTTACAAAGACTCATAGATACGCGAGGCGAGTTTCTAACGCCAATAAAATTCATCTAGTATGGTTAGAGTCTTTGCGTCTTCTTCCTCAATTCAATACGTGTCTAGTTGTCGGGAGCTGCGAAAGGCCTTGAATATCTGCATAGCCGTGAGATCATTCATGGAAATAGTGAGGAAGGCCGGACCGCCTGTTCTTTCATGAAAAGCTGACTGCCAATAGTGAAATGCGTAGGTTCATATAATAGTTCGTATGGTCCTCCAGGTGACTCCCCGCAAACTAGGCAAACATTCTCGTCTCTCAAGAAGTCCGTGTGAATTTACTCAATACGGAATATATACTAATGAGGATCATTCATTCATAGATGGAAGCCTGTATTTGTGATTTCGGAATGTCCAAGGTCATTGAGGACGTGACTGAAAAAAGTGCTTCGGCGACCTTGACTGCCTCTGGAAGTGCCCGTTGGCTTGCGCCCGAGTTGATCGAGGGTATTGTGACTTCACCTACCAAAGAGGCCGACACATATTCATATGCGATGGCCGTTCTTGAACTCATAACGGGTAAACACCCGTTTTCGAATCGTCGCCGAGACGCATCTGTCATCCACGATATAGTGGTGCTGAAAAAAATTCCCATACGTCCAACAGAGAGCGAAGTACTTCCATGGCTTACAGACAACCTTTGGCTGCTGATGACGGACTGCTGGAAAGTCCCAGCAGCTTCAAGGCCTTCCATGGAGCACGTTTCTGGTCGCATCGCAGACATCGACGCAGGTACTGACAAAACGAGTCAACTCGCACCAATCATGGAGTCGGATGATATTATGGACACATCCTGACCATTTCGTTTACTTCTTTATATTACACTTGATCCACCCATGCCATTACAATCTATTCCCTCCTAACCGAAGGTGTTTATCCAATACTATCATACCCCCAGCCAGGTATTTGATCCATGAGATTCGCAGAATTTGATCCATGATCCATACATAACCTGTTAAGAATCATAACCTCTTAGTTGTGATATGTTAGTTGACCTGGTACTCGTGAGGCTGACCCTAATTATGCAATAGATGACTTGAAAACAGTCCACAATGAGCCTTAGAGTTTTCGGAAGGCCTTAGGTGTAGGTACAACACTGGGCTGCTCTAAAGCAACAGAATCTACCTCAATGAAAGGCACCTCTACTCATAAATCATCGCAAAATTTTGTGGATTCTGCATGCAGGGCCAGTCCTGATCCCTTTGGGCCAGGCTTGATTCACTATGCCTGCGACAGACCCTAAGGTTGTGAAAGGACTGCACCATAGCCAAATGTAATCAACTGAATGGTTGACAAGGGGAAACATACTCTTTTCCAAGATAGGAAAGACATGCAGACTAGTTTGGGTAAATAAGAAACAGGAAAAAAGACAGATAAAGAACTATTGTACAAAATAGATGAAACAAATGCTAAATCCAATTCACCCTGCCTTGTCTGATACCTCAGCACCACCTTCTTGCCGTCCTTGATCGTCGCCTGTACCACCAACCTTCGGATACATGGGGAAAACCATGTAATTCTGTGGCGCCTGTCCATCGTGTCGAGGGACCATGTAAGGATAGACAGGTGGTGGCCCAAAAGGTACAAATGCCGGGTAATAATGTTGGGGTGGGGGGTAGCAATTGTGTTCACCCTCAGGCACCCCTTGCATAAGTGGCTGCGGCACTGGGACATATTGAGGATACATGTGAGGCCCATCCATAGGCTTCACAATGTGAGGTGGTGGATACTGGCCATAAAACCCAGGTATAGGAATGAATGAACCCACGAGTGACGGCGAACCATTAGCCAGGGGACCATCAGTTGAGGCAGCAACATCCTGCGACGACACGTCTCGTCTCTCGGTGCTGCCGCCTACGCGATCTCAAGAATCAGAGAAATGGCCGATGTCACTCTACGCGTTGAAACGGCAGAAGGGACCAAAACGGGAAACAACACACCTTTCACATCGCGTTTCTTGTATGGACCCCTCTTGATCCCCTTCTTCCGTTCCTTCCTCTGTGAATCAACACATTCTTCAGAGACACCATACTTGACGCAGCGAAGGCAGGGCCGAGCGTCATCACATTTCTTGCAAGCCTTCTGGCAGTTGGTGCAGGCATTTTTGACCTGACGACGCTTGGAACGTGGGGGCTGTTGTTGGGGCAAAACGTGAGAGGGGAAGGGATACATGTGCATTGAGTAGCCCACGGACTGCATGGTCACAGTGGGCTCGAGGGCATCGTCCGGAGGGGTATCGGGGGGATCGTCGCCGCTCAGACTCTTGCTGTCGTTGGATGCCATGTGCGGCGTCAGCTGACATAACAGAGAGGCTCAGTATTTGTGAAAACGGATCGCGAATAAGGGTCATCAATACCTAGAAATGGAGAGAGTGTGTGCTAAGATGATAGGCATAAGAAAAAAGAAAAAAGCAAGGAAAGAGGACGGCACCAATGACAGAAAAAGAAAAAAGAGGGTATGTCTCTGTCAGACAACACGGCAATACACGTCCAATATATAAGAATCCAAGCCTACATAACTCGTGGCGCACACATGCTGCCCGACACATCGTCCTCAGCATCACCATCCGGATGTTTCCATTCCAACCCTTGCACCTTGCATATACTTTAAGATAGTTGCTATACTACATACAAAGACTAGACACCTTCCGTCCAAACAACGAAATCAGCGGTATGCTCCTGCCACCATTAGTCGCCATATCACCCTGGAGCTTGTGTCAGTATGTATGCTGAAAGTCGACCACATGAGGTCTTAAACCGGCAATTGAGGTTCCTGTATGATTCTCTGCTAAAGTATTGGCATTCCTCTTCACACACATCACCGAAGCTCGGGATAGTTGCCGCTATTCTATACCTTCACAGACTGGTACCGTGCGAGTTAGATCTATTCAATGCCCGACCTAATCCTTCCCAGACGGCCATCGTGGTTGGTGTGTTAAGTAGTCACATCCTGAAAACTCAAAATCTCTCTGATACAATATGGTTGCATGCATTTGTCTAATACACATCATAGATGCACTCGGACACTTCATGTCATTGTTGTTGTGATAGCGCGATTCTGACGCGGGCCTGCGTACTTAAGATTTGGGTACAACTTCTTCTTTCCTCTTTCAAAGGGCTAGTGGCGTATTGTCAAGATCCTTTGATAATCCAGAGATCTTGTAATGCGACTGAGTCAGGGCAGGCTGGTCGAACCTTGCCAAAGCCATGAAAGACTATCGCTTCCCACATCTTGTTTTCTCCAATAGGTTGGATTGAGAGCCACCCATGACAAATTCCTCTCACAATTCTCCGTATCGGGAGCGTCTGTTGCCTAAATATAGAGCTTAGGAATTAAGAAACAAGGTCATGCCGAAGCTCACCTGCTGTTGACGTGAGGAATGGGCGTGGTCACTAGAACGTTCCTGCCCAGTCAAGAGGCTTCTGCCCTCCTTTTTACATATGGTGGCGGAGGGACACAATCGCCCGAATATTTTAGTCTTATTGGACCACCCATGTACACAAGTGTTCATTGATTCATTGATCATTTTACCCTGTTTTTGTGGCTTCATCTCATTCATTGCGAGGATTTGTAGCCAACCGGGTACCATACGTTGACTTACAGGATGATCGTCGCTAAGTGCAGATATATTTGTTCTCTATCCCACCGAAACAGACCTGATTATATATATTTATTTAAGCTTGCCAAGCGGTGAAAAGTATCTTTTCTTCTTCTCTTTCAACTGGATGACTGGATGACTACATACGGTCTGTTTAAGAGGAAGGGACAAATGGAGAGATGGTACAGGAACACACAGACCGACTGGTGATCGTGTATGCTAACCCTTCTGCACCTGTTCCATTATTATATGAGACGGCACCATGCATGATACCCGTGACATATAGATCGCACAGGACCAGGTCACACGTTACATACAGATTAATCAATCTTGACTTGTTTTTCACATAGTTCGTGGGGCTTAAAAGCGTCCATTCGTAAGCACCGAAATAGATTGAAACAACCAGATCAATAGCTGAAAAACAAATCACGACCCACCCCTCTCAATCAACCTCAACGCCTGCCTCGCCTTGTCCACGACCTGCCTATCATCATCCCAGCCCCCGTTAGATCCACGGCCCCCTCCAAGTCCGCCGCCAGCCCACTCACACACATGCCTCAGCGCGCCTTCGAACCCCGCCGCCTGGATCTGCACCGCGCCGGTGACAGCCAGCTGCGCGACGCACGACACAAGCGGGCCCCGAGCCTGTGCGCGGGGCGTGTGCGAGTGGAGCGCGTGTGCGGTGGCGCTGGACGGTGAGGAGGCGGTGATGGTTGCTGCTACTAGCGCAGCGTGTAGAGCGGGGAGGATTTGTGGGTGGGAGAGGATACGCGCTTGAAGTGGAGCTTCTATGTCGTTTGCGAGGTTCGCAAGGAGGGACGCAGCCTGAGGTTGATCGGTAAGTCGGTTGGTTACATGACGATAAAAAGGTGGACTTTACTTGTAGTATAATGTCGTCGTTAGCAGACCTGAGCGCATTCGCGATATGATTCAGGATCACATCATCTCCAACCCCGGTGGTGACAAACTCAACACCAATCTCATCCTCCGTGAGATTCCTAAGCACATTCAACGCCTGCTCTTTAATCCCCACATCGGGTTCTTCCAAGAACCTGCACAACAACGCATCCACAGTCAATACCAAACTGACCAAGCCACTTCTCCACCCTAAGACAAAGAAGGGGAGGAAATGTAGAGAAGAAACACGAACCCTAAAACGCGGCTCCACCCTACCTCCTTCATAACCCTCTTTTTCAAATCCAGTCCGCTCCGGTACAACAGGTTCTTGAGCGCCCACAGCGCGTTGACCCTCAACGACGGCTCATCATACCCCATTATCTCCACGAGCCTCTCCACGAGTCCATCCTCCAACAACACAGCACGTAGCGGAGAAAAATCGTTAACGAGGTTACACACGACCGCCAGGCCAGCACCAAGCACGCGCTTATCCTTCTCCCCCTCCCACTCCTTTCCAGCAGGGCCACCACCGCCTGCGTTTCCCATCGTCTCAGACATGAATCTGGCAGTAGCTGGAGTGGCAGGACCCTTTCTGGGCACTTTCCCTTTGACACACCGCCTCCACACTCCGATGCCTAGTTCGCTGTCGACGATATTTGTCCGGAGCACCGCGACGGCCCTGCTCATCGCCCTTACGCACTGACACGCCGCGTAACGCACGCCCGGGCTGGGATGTGCAAGCCCCGCACGGAGGACCGGGACGAGCGGCGGTGTTCCACTTGTGGAGGGGACGGGCGGAGAGGGCGAGGGGGAGAAGGAGGAGCTCGGGTTCGTTAAGGTGGAGGTGGCAGAGGCGGCGGAGAAAGAAGAGGGGTGGTGGTATGATGGGAGGAGGTTGGGCTCGGTCAGGGAACGCCGAACATCATTGTCGAATAGGGATATGGCTGCTATTGTCGTTAGCGCTGCCTTTTCATGTTCATCAGCTTGAGATTGGATTGTTAGATCAGAGAAAAGTACCTCCCGCAACAAGGCCCTTCCGTCGGGCTCACACCATTCTTCTTCGTCTTCGGTCTTCATCTCGTCTTCCGGAGGGGGGATATACACTCTTGAGCCACCTGCACGTGCTGTGTAACTATTCTGCCCATTTCCGGTTCCTGGAGCCAATAGCTCAGCTTCCGAGACCAAGGAAGGCGGTGTAGGTGGGAGAGGGAGAGCCGTCACGAGCCCCACGAGCTGAGCGAGACATCCACGTTCAAACGCGGCCTGACAGAGCGAGGGGTCGTCTGCTACTAGGTGGTCTGCATTCCGTGTGTCAATGAAAGTATGAAATGCAATGAAGGAATACGTACATAGAACGAAACAAGCTCGGGTCCGCTGAACGAGCGTCACCTGCCCCAAGTTCCCCAGGTGACTACTACTGGTGCCTGTAGAGGCGTGTGGGGTACCCAAATCCTCGGTGGGTGAGAGCGGCGAGGCGATCATCCGGTTTACGGTGTTCATCACTATGCGCGTGGAGTGTTCGTCCTGTTGGTGCCGTGGAAGGGCGCGGAGAACATGTGCAGCACTAGAATGGATATGTGAGATGTAAACAAAGGAGAGAGGAAGTTTGGGAACCCACCATAAACATGCAGCGATTTGGAGATCGGGTGACCGAGATTTTGTGAGATTAAGAATATTTGTTAGTGGGGAAGCTAGTAATTGAAGTAAGTTTTCGACCAATCTACAATAAACGGAGAAGTGTACCTTCCCGTTCGATGCTGGGTCTCGCGAGGGCACTGGCCACATCAGGACTTTCCTTGGCAAGGGCAGCAAGTGCACCAAGCGCTCCTTCTTGCAGCTATACACCAAGTAGTTTAGGAAAAATATCAGAAGCAATGTCAGACGTACCTTGATATCTCTGGACCCCGTCAATGTGACCAACTGACGCACCGTCCAGCCTCCCAGACGCGCTGGTCCAGGACCTACTGCGACTTTTTCCCATCCTCGCCGGGGCTTCATGTCTTTTTCCTTCGCCTTTGTTCGTTCTGCTGGAGGCGTCCATTCAAATACAGAGAGGCGATGATGGCGTATACGAATAGCAGAAGCCAGAAATTGTGCGATGGAACTGGAAACTTGGAATGTAGTGTCAATCAACAGGGGAAGAAGTGTGTCAAGGGACTCTGGCTGTAATAAGAATTCAATATAAGATGAAATAAAACAATGTGTTGGGAGAGATACTGACGAGGAAGAAGAAGTCGATAGCATCGCGAGCCTCGTCCTTTGCGATACTCGAGGCAGGACCCAAACCCCACTGAGAGGGACCGACGGCATCAGCGGCCGAGGTGGCAAGAGCACGCAGGGCACGAGCAAAAGCGGCGCGGAGTGCGAGAGAGTCGTCTTTGGTGAAGCGTGCTAGTGCGTAGAGAAGGGCGTGGTGTGCGTGGCCGCGGAGAAGAGCGAGGAGTGCCTCGTCGGAACCTGTGATTCGTTAGTCAAGGGAACAAGATGCCTGAACTGCGAGCATACCGTACGAGAGCGATGCTACAACATGTGCGGCTTCGATGCGGATTTCGGCACAGGCATCAGGGTAGTTCAAGCAATCGACAAGACTACAAATTGTTGTTTTCGTGCTGACATTGGCCGAATTATAACTTACTTGGTGATAAAGGCACGATCACGGGCGAGCTGGAGCTTTGCACTGGGGTTGCCGATGACGGCGTTTTTGGCGCTGCGTAAGCTCACGAGATTTACTGAGCTCACTGTCATTGGCGATGACGCGAGATCACAAACAAACGGCTTTCATGATCGTGTGAAGCGGATCGGTGATTGGCGTACTCATTGTTTTCCACTTAAACGGGTGTAGCGACAGCGTACAGTCAAGGGGATCTAACTACGAAGTCAGGGGCATCAGCCTTATATACACAACGAGAGAACATATGGGTGGGGGGGAAAATCACGAAAATAGATAAGGTAAATCAGATCACTAACGTCCGTTAGTATCGCAATAGGCCGTAGTAATCTCTGTCCACGATTTCACGACCTTGGCATGGTTCTGAAGAACTCAGTTACTTGCTTTTCATGCCATCGAGGTCCCGCCAGATACACCTCAAGGACACGTAGTGAGGGTTTATCAGCGATTCGTGCTTACGACCGTAATTTCGACAATGTCGCGGTTTCTGTCCATGCCTTCAAGATGATTCTATCACCTTGTCCTCGCCCATGACTTATATACAGGTGTTGCCGAGAAAAGATATCGGCATTATAAAAATCCTCAATTGAGTGAAATTTCTACAACTGGGTATGACGATGATATGCTACGAGTACGCCTTTTATGACTGAGCGTTTTCTGGTCATCGACATCCTTTCAAAGATACTATGAAACGAACAGTTACGATTCCATGTATCAACCCTAATCTGGATCTGGCCCATCGATGCTTTACTCTCATCTATCTCAAAAGAATTGCCGCTCTCCGAGCCGAGTCGGTCAAGTAATCGACGCTCAGTGAAGAAAAGACAGCGAAGAGAAATATCAACAAAGAATCAGTGAATTCGGCAAATCTTGTTGACTCAACTCTGACTTGTGCTCATTGTCTTACAGAAGCTGAATGTGCCAAGAAGGAATGTGAAGAAGGGGACAGCCGACTTCTCTTCTCTTCTTTGAAGCCCGCGCGTCCCTTCTTCGACTTGCTTGACATTATTCTGCCAGAAAAGGGGCCGTTCAACAAATTACGACATCTTGCCCCATGTTGTCGTGTCAAAGTGGGACGCCGAGATTGTTGGGTGAAAATGTGGCATGATCCTCGACGCTCCTCTACTTGTAAATTTATGATCTTTCGAGGCACATTTGAAGTGACGATCAGGATCGCACAACTCTGTTCAACGGACAGATAGTCCTGTTGTCAACAAGGTCAATTTAACTCTTTTTCATTCAACCAATTTGTTTAGTAAAACGCTTGTCGTGGAAGGACACAGGAAGGCATCGAAGGGTTGTCATACTTCAAAGCCATTGATGTGGTCGTTCACCGTAACGAATGGCTATCGATAGTGGCTCAACGTTCAACGCCCACCGTGGAGCTTCTATTTAAGGATGCAACGGTTCACGATGCGAAATGTTGTTGGGATGTGACATCTTTGCAAGTAACATTGAAAGACGTCGTGGAGAACAAGGTGTGCAGCGTATTCATATTTTTGAGGCAAAAAGTGGTGACATTCTCCTAGGATTTGTTCCTCGCCCTTTGGCGTCCGATGGCAGACCTCTGTCCTACAAGGCAACCTTGAAAGCTGATACTGCTTGTAAGCAGGCGGAGCGGGCGGCTAAGCGAGCTGGAGTGGAAAGCCAGAAAGATTGCACTAGAGGAATGCTGAAGAACGCAAGAGACTAGACTCAAAATGGAGTAGGCTACAGTGGAAAGTCGGGGATGCTGTTGAGAAGGAAGAACGCTGTCGAGTCGGAGAAGAAAATGTCAAAGAACATAAGTTGAAGGGTCGTCAGGGCGAGTGTGTCGGGGAGCGACTATGATTGCTCGAGAGCTACGCTAGAAGAGATGGTTTGTTGAAGTAGCTCGTCGCAGGATAGCTTCAGATCCAACCGCGCCGAAATGAGGAGAAGCGACGCATGTAAGAGATTTAATATGTCCAGCCTCCCTGCAAAGTATTGCAAACAACCATGATGATATGATATGTATTGTACAAAGCCACATGACAAACAAATGTAAAGTGGAACATGAGGTTGTGACCAACGTTGAGCTGCTGAGCTCGTCGTTTTGTCCGTCTCTCCCATCTCATCGTGCGTCTCTGCGCGTCGCCCATGTCGGCGTCCTCGTCGTCCCGCACGTCCCACACATGTGCTTCCGTCGCCAAGAAGGACACGCTTCCTCCTCTTGACATCCCTTCTGATGAGCCCAAACACGGCGAGTCGCCCAATGTCCAATCCTTACCCCACCTCAACCTACAGGTACGCTCATCGTCGCGTTTATCCATCTCTTGCATTCAATTTTCTTTCAGCAGCCGAGTCTACACATCTCTCCTGCACAAGAAGAGTCTCCATCTGACCACGATTACCCCGTTTCGCGTTCGACATCTGCCACTTCCACTCTTGATCCCTATTATTTTGGAATCAGGTCTCCCACCGACTCCCCAGTGCCCCCTCTTCCATCCGCGCTCCTCAGCCTCAGTGTGACCCCAAAACAACGTCATGCCATCGAACCTCTCACCCCAGCAAGAGACCCAGCAGCAATTGATCGTCGTGGACTTGTAGGCGTCGGTGAACTCACGACGCCTCGGTGGACTCGGGTCGAGCACCAACAACCCGAGCCACCGCTCCCTGTCCCTGAAACGCTCAAGGACGCTGAGGATTATCAAGTTGTGATCCCCGAAGACGTTGAGGAGGATGCGCCTGACAGTCCTTGGACCATCGAAGCAGTTGATGGCGAGCCATCAGAGAAAGAGGATGTACGTGCTCCGCGACCCCCTTCTCATCTTTTTGACTCATAGATAACATCAGCCGGATCTATACCCTCTCCGGTCGCTTCGCAATAAACCTTCAATTGCAGACGAGAGTGGCGGTGAAGAGATCCTGTATCCTCGACAGCCCTCTGCTCCTATTCATAGAACTTCGACCGAGGTGCAGACGACCTCTCACGAACCTTTTTCCACGACGGAACCGAAAGCAGCACAACAAAAATCAGATGAGGGAGATCCTGCTTCCTCTTCTTCACCACCAAGCTCCTATGTTACATCGGTTAGAAAGACAAAAAAGCGGACATCCGGCGAATTCGAGATGGATCAGTTTGGATCTTTGGTGTCGAAACGTACTTCGTCTCAATCCACCAAAGAGGAAAAATTGTCATCGAGGAAGCACCGGAGTCTCAACGTTAGTTCGTCTTCGTCTTCGTCGTCCGCTCGCGAATCCAAACCAAAGGAAAGACGGAGGGAAAGTATTGGTCTCACGATTAACAGCCTGAAATCACCATCAAGTAAATCACATTCTAGGCACGCTTCGTCAGGCTCCAGCAGTGGAGAGTATCTTTCACAGCGTCGTGTTCACACAACGGACTTTTCCCACCTCCCGCCTTCTCCTTCTTCATCTTCGATACAACAATTCCTTCGACATCCTCCAACTTCTGGTACATCAAACACCCCCCCTCTTCCGAAGGAGTCTAAAGAAACCATGCACATCATGTCCAACATGGGTCATTCCCTTCTTCGAGGAGCCCAGGAGGGTTGGGCTGTGCAGGACAACGAAGCTGCTTTTGCTGCAATGCAAAAGCTCGATGGTCTAACTGGGAAGACACCACGGTCGCGGGCTAGTGTCGGGAGTTTTGTCCGCAGTTCAAGCTCCAGCCGACCGGCGACTCCTGCAGGTAAGTCAGCCGGACAATGGGAAGGAGTGGGAGCTGTTGATTCCGCGAAAGCGTCCATTGGAGTCCCCAAGGATAGTATCTCTGCCCTCAAGGAGCGTGAACCACGTCAGAGCATTGGGCTTGGTATTGCTATTACAGATGTGCTGGGCAGCAACATTGATGTGTCTGGGACTGCCGTCAGTAGCGACGAATTTTCAAGCCGTCCACTTGGCTCGGAAAAGACCCCCAAGAAAGCTGGTACTAATAGTGCTCGTTCAAGCTTTACGCCTAAACGTGGGTCCACTTCATCGACGACTTATACAAGCACCCCTAGCTCGCGCGATTCGGCTTCAATGTCTGCCAACACAAGTTTAACTTCAATGTCCGCGGCTTCTGGTCGGTATTCGACAAACAAGACAAGAAGAAATAGTGCTGGCAGCGACATTTCTAGCATTCATTCTGGTGATGGTGTTTCTCTGAAGGACCGTGTCAGCGGCGAGGGTGCCGAGGATATTGTCGTGCCACCAGTTCCACCATTGCCTAAGGATCTGACAAACTACCGCTCACCCATTGGAACAACAGGTAGTCTGAACTATCCTCAAATATCGGTTTCAGAAGAGAGGGAGAAGCCCAGTGAAAAAATCATTTCTCAGGATAGCTTTCAGGAATCCGCCGCATCTTCTCAAGTCTCCTCATCCTCGAGTACCGTACTCCCCACTACTTCTTTACTGCAAGGACAAAGTCAACGGCTCAGTCAACATTACGTTCCAGGTCACTCAAGTACTACCGTAGCCTCTGCGCCTGCAGCAGTTGTACCCAAGACCCCGTCAAAGAAATGGAGTTTTTCAAGCGCTCTCAATCTGAATTTCTCGAGTTCGCCATCATCTTCCAGCTCAAAATCAGGATTTCCTTTAAGCCCCAAGGCCGTCACTCTGGGTCACCATATACGCAAGTCGACTTCTAAGGATCAAGGGATTATCTCGAACTCTTCGTCAAAGCCTTGGGAGACCAAACAACCAGATGCTATGGTGTCAGCTGGTTCCCTAGCATCATTGTCCTCGGTTGGATCGGTGCGCACTCCTGCATTGCCGTCTACCTCCAAGACACCAGATCAAAGCCATACTCTAAGCCGTGCTGGCACAGGGTCCAGCGGCGACACCAATTATACTACTTCTGGATTGTCCGTTCCCCAACCTGGTCCTCTCAGCCCTTCTGTTCGTCGTGGACAATCAAAACGCCTCACACCTTCTTCCATCCCCTTCTTCCGTCGTTCATCCTCCCAATCTATGCAACTCCCTCCACAATCTACTGTAACATCCTTGTCACCTACTCACTTGTCTACACAAGGGCGGCAGGGACAACGTACTCCTTCTCGAGAGCAGCACAACCCGCCTTCTACTTCTTCACAACACAAGAAGTCATCCGTGTTGAGCCTTGGACTTCCTTCCCTGCTCAAGTCTAGTTCAAGAAGAAGTCTACATTCTGATTCAAAGGAGGCTGATAAAGAGAGAAATAAGAAAGACGAAAAGGATAGGAGCGAGAGTAGGATATCTGTATTGATGGGGGGCAGGAAACGAGGCAAAGTAAGTCACCTATTTTTTGACATAGGAGTCGAGAATTCAACCAGATTATCAGACACTGTCTTCCAGTGATCAGAAGAAACCAAGGTCCCCTGAAAATCTACCCCCAATACATATATCCGCTTTGGAACCTGTGACCGCCCAACGCGTTGCCCGCTTGAAAGTTTCTCCCAACTCGATATCGACCCCTGCGACGCAAACGTCGATCACTCGCACGGCTTCCTCTACTTCCCGGCTAATGTCTCAGACGGTGAGTTCCATGCAGAAGCAATCCGACTCTTCTCTTCGCAGCCGTAATCAACTTCCAACTATTGCGGGATCGCCATCGGTTGGAACAAACGGAACAAATAGCTCTCAGACGATGAAGGAGGGGCTAACATCGTCTATGATGAATGCTGTTTCTGGTCTGCCGAATCAGACGCCGACGAAGATACCTCGGATATCCAGTCGCACCTCCGCGGTGGCCTCCCCTACCTTGAAAGGATCAGGATCTGCCTCAAGTGTGCGCCGAGCCAGTGCTGTTATCGGCCTTGGCGAATCCATACCTTCCTCCGGTAATCCTTCCCCATCTGGTAACACAAATGAGTTTGGGGTCATTGAAGTGGAAGATACACCTGCAAAGACATTTAAACATTCATCTATTCGTGTATCACCGTCATTGTCAACATCTCGTGTTCCTCGTCAATCCATTACAGCTGCCACCACATCCACCCTCCGGAAAGGTAGTCGGGATTCCGTCTCATTTACTGCGCGTAAAGCATCTACTGGCTCAGTCGCCTCTATATCTGCTCCAGCAGCGTCGACCGAGTCTACCTCTCATCACCGCTTCTCAGCACTTTCCCCGTCAAAACTGAAATTACTTACACCGAAGATTTCGCTCCATACGGCACGCTCATCGATTAAGTCTGGGCATGGCATCCAACAGGCAATGAATTCTCCCTCCTCTAGCCGCCAGTCTCTTTCCACACCGTCTCCTGCACCAAGCACTGTTGATGAGGAAGAGCTTCTTGGTGACGAGGAAATGCTTCACTATATTCGACGCCAACAAGCCAAGAAATTGGCAGCTGGCGCCACACAGGAGGAATTAGACTATCTTTTGCAGTTCCCAGAACCGCTGCGGCCGGGCACACCCTCTTCACCTGCTTGTGAGTTTAGACCGATGTTCATAATTCTGGCTCAATTTTCTTCAGCGGTTCTACGGAATTCTGCTCAATACCTCTCGGACTACGAACGCAAGGAGATTCTTGATTATCCTTCGGTCTATTATTTGGGTGCCAAAAGTAAAAAGAAACCTGCCACACTCGACAATTCGACTAATAATTACGGTTACGATGATGACCGGGGTGACTATCTTGTCGTTGCTAAAGATCATTTAGCATACCGTTACGAGGTGATCGACACGCTTGGAAAAGGTTCTTTTGGTCAAGTGTTGCAATGTCGTGATCACTGTACGGGGGAAGCGGTTGCAGTCAAGATCATTCGAAACAAGAAAAGATTCCATCACCAAGCACTAGTCGAAATCAAAATCTTGGATAATTTACGAAAATGGGTAAGTCGTCTAACACGAACTCAGTTCCGATCGATCGCGACCTGATACATTAACTAGGACGCTGATGGAACACACCATGTTTTGAAGATGATTGAACACTTTTATTTCCGCAATCACCTGTGTATCGCCACAGAACTTCTGAGCATCAATCTTTATGAGCTAATCAAGGCAAATGGATTTGTCGGATTCACAACTGCTCTCATCCGGCGTTTCACGAGCCAGATGTTAATGTCTCTTTCCCTCATGCGTCATCACCATATTGTACATTGTGACCTTAAACCAGAGGTAAATCAGCCCTAATTGACATCAAATATGAGGCTCACCATGAATAGAATGTACTCTTGCGACATCCCACGCGTAGTGCAATCAAGGTCATTGATTTTGGGAGTAGTTGTTTTGATGATGAAAGAAGTATGTTCTTTTTCTTCCTTTCCAATCGATGATAGCTAATGTAAACAGTCTACACATATATTCAGAGTCGGTTCTATCGCTCACCGGAAGTCATCCTTGGGTTAACGTATAGTATGGCCATTGATATGTGGAGTCTGGGCTGTATTCTCGCCGAGCTGTATACTGGATTCCCTATCTTTCCTGGAGAAAACGAACAAGAGCAGCTGTCTTGTATCATGGAGGTTCTTGGAGTTCCAGATAAAGATTACATCAACCGAAGTACTCGCAAGAAGTTGTTTTTTGGTACCGCTTTTACACTCCTGTCGCCGCCAGAGAAAAAATAACAGTGTACTTTATAGATGTCAATGGTTCCCCTCGAGCAGTCGTCAATTCTAAAGGACGTCGACGCAAGCCTGGTTCGAAAACTCTTCAGCAGGTTTTACGTTGCACAGATGAAGATTTTTTGGACTTCATAGCGAAATGCCTCATCTGGGATCCTGAGCGGAGGATGAAGCCTCAGGTCGCCTTGCGTCATCCTTTCATAAGTTCAGGCCGGCGTCTCAAGCCAGCATCATCGACAACGAAAACGACTTCTGCACCCAGCCTGGCTAGCAGCAGCAGATCCAAGCAGGTTAACGAGACTCCCAAGAAGTCTCTCATCAGTGCGCCGACCCCTTTGACCGCTCGGACAACTCGGACAACTATGGTTGCTGGGGGTCCAACCACGCCGAGCAGTTCGTCACATGGAGCCTCGACATTAGGTTCGACGTCAAGGTCATATCGGTCTTCACAATCCCAGAGTCTATCCAGCTATTCTAGCAGAACTCTGAATGGCTTTGTCGTCAGTACCACCATATCATAGTAGAAACAATCCAATTCTGATGTGTTTATCAGTCAACTGCAGCAAAGTAGCTGCCACATTTTTTTCGCTTTTTGTATCCTTGCCTCCAACGGAACGTATTCACACATACATACGCTGCTAGATCAAGTCTTTTCCAAAAGTCGAGCTGGCTTCATACCCTCGGTCTGCTGTATCCAGTCTAACTGCTTTTACTGTTGTCCACTGCACGTTGCCATATTCCTGCAATATCACATTTAAACGTTTCATGAGATGACATTTAGGTCTACGAAAATGATTACTTCAAATTCTCGAAATTCTGGCTCTCCTTGATGTTGTCTAATGTTTACTTTACTCCAAAGTGCATATTTAGGTTGAGAACATCATTACTCTTTCCCTAGATTGTGAGTTCACCGGCCTCGTCCAGGCACCGGAGCTTCAGAAAGACGTCGGTTCCTTTTTGTAAAAGTCAGATGGAGTCGTCTGTCTAGGAAGATATTCATACCCCATCCATCCAAACTCAAAAGTTCAAGAGAACCTCCGAAGTATCTGTGATATTATTCATCCAATGCGTCAATGACTTGCCGATGGACACACCTGGCATACAGTTGGCTCATGGGTAACCCATAACCTAGACCGGCTATTGTTCCAAGGCCAGTTTGCAGACCTTTGCCAGTGATCTCGCCAAAGAGATTGGCTTCACCAGAACCTCCAATGGCGGCACTGCCGCCTACATGTTGAGCAGCATAGGGGCCTCCTCGGCCCGGGTCGTCAAATTCCTCTTCTGCACTCCTACCGGCCGTAGTAAATGCATATGAGAATATACATGCCATATTAGTCTGTGATACTCCGCCACCTTCGTCGCGTATTCGAAGTGAGAAGTATCGTGAGGTGCCATTCATTGATGAAGGTGATATAGTGATTGTAACGGGTGGCAATGGACGAGAAGGTCGATGGTCTTTTGAATGATGCTCTATAGTTGCACGGAATGCATTCTTGAGGATCTCTGTCAGCATGTATTCAAGGTGTACTGGAACATAACTGGTTGACGAAAATGACACGTCAGAAGAATGAAGACCTTCACAGATTGAAGAACCTACGCAAAGGTAGCATCAGTGTATCCATCGATTACCAAGGGCGGACTCGCTCCAAACGTAGCTTCACACAGTTCTGATACAAACGAGCCACACATGTTGATCATGGCCTTGGGTGAGCACTGTAAATCCACTACGCCAACATGAGAGGTGTCTGCGTCAGGGTTTTCCAATGCTTGCGAGAGTGCAATGTGCTGTTCTGCGATAAGCCGCACTGATATGCGATTCATAATAGCACCATCCAAGAAGTTGCTAATTTGTATTGGAGACATGTATCGTGAGGATTCCTGAAATCTTGTTACGAAAAAAGCTCAGCATGAACAGAGTGCAAGTGAAAAAGTTGAATCACCCCTTGGCCATCGTCGGGATGTCATTGGCATGGTCCTGCACAAGGTCTGCGAGTTGCTGTGCGAACTTGGCGTTATCAGCAATGTTGGTGATAGGTGGATGTGTAGCGAGCCAGCGGAAACTGTCTCTGTGAGCATTAAGTGTATTCGCGACGTATGGATTGGTGCCAACGATGAATGGAAGTGCTTCAATGGAACGCACGCGTGTTGCGAGTCTATGGGGTATCTCGAGTAAGACACACTTCGCCGAGGCAAGGACAGATTCAGGAGAGAGAGGACGGCCCAAGGAGAGCAGTGTCGAGAGATCAAGCGGGCGGGGAGTCAGAGAAGCATATTTGGAGAGCAACTCCGAGAGTTCAGGTTCAGGCGGTTGTGGTGTAGCTCGAAAATACGGCGGCAAAGGCGAGCAAGATGACCTAGTCGCTGTTCTCAACGACGCGCTCGCTAACTTGACTGTTCGCACAACGGCCCTGGAGGTTGCAAGAGACATGGTGGCCGACTCAGTACAGATCCGTCCGAGCCCTCATTGCGAGTCCAAGTTGAGTTATTATCAGCAACAATCTCACATCACTCTCATTCTGTTGTGCGAAATAAATAATTATAGAAGATATACAACAGGAGCCTAATTGTACACTTGATAGAGCGGCCTGTTCACGGGTACGATGAACAAACGCAGCAAATGCCAGGAACAGGACGTACGTCGACGAAAATTTGGTCCCTTGTCGGACAACCTTCTCCACCGCATCCAGAAAGTCACGCTCGGACGCCACCTTTCTCCGCGCACGAATTGCGAACATACCTGCCTACATTAATAATATCAATGTCCGTTTTCAATAATTCGCAGTCGTCATACCTCTGTTGCGACGGACCGCAGTTCTGCACCAGTGGTGTTGGGACAGAGGCGAGCAATTAGATCAAAGCGAATGTCCCTCTCTACACTCATGCTGCAGTGCATGATTTCAGTCATAGGTACCAATAGAACGTCAAAGACAACGAACCTTCGAGCATGAATCCGTAGTATGTGAGCACGGCCTTCATTGTCTGGTAGCGCAAATTCCACCCGCCGGTCGAGACGTCCAGGTCGCAGAAGAGCAGGGTCAAGGGTATCGGGTCTATACCAGAATGAGCCACTGAATAAAGCTAGTATATCGACTAACCGATTTGTGGCCATCAGGACTTTAATATTTCCACGAGGATCAAACCCGTCCAACTGATTGATCAACTCCAACATTGTCCGTTGCACCTCATTGTCGCCACCAGCACCGTCATCAAACCGTGCACCACCAATAGCATCAACTTCATCGAAGAAAATGATACACGCCTTCTTACTCCGGGCCATCTCAAATAGCTCACGCACCATCCGCGCGCCTTCGCCAACGTATTTCTGAACGAGTTCAGAGCCGATGACGCGAATGAAAGTAGCATCTGTGCGATTCGCAACGGCACGGGCACATAGAGTCTTTCCTGTCCCAGGAGGGCCGTAGAGAAGGATACCTTTAGGAGGGTCGATTCCAAGGTTGACAAAGCGCTCGGGCTGCAATCCGGTAAAGCAGATTGTAATTGCCTGGATTAAACACTCACAGAAAGCAAAGGAGTTTCGACAACCTCTCGGAGCTTCTCAATCTGCTCTTTACATCCACCAATATCAGAATAGGTGACATCAGGCTTTTCCTCAACCTGCATCATCGTAACAGAGGCGTCGATTTTTGGCGGTAGCGGGATTTGTATTTGATATTTTGTGCGGTCGACTCTGCAGAAATGAATATGGCGAAGATTAGGTGAATGCACACGCGTTGCTCACCCGACACGCATGCCCTCCTCGATGTCAGTTGCAGCAACGCGGTCGCCAAGTCCAACAACAAACTTGGCAATTTGCTTAATGTTGATAACATATTTGTCTTGTTCGTCAGCTCCTTTCTGGCCTTGAACAGCGCCAGCGGGGTTGACAGCCTTGGCCGCTGCGGCACGCTTGGGGTCCATTGGAATAATCTTTGTACATCGTGCAACCTGCAAAGGGTGTTCCTCGCTCATGCGCTGGCGGTCTGCAGCAAGGTCCCAAAGGTTAGGCGAGGCCAATCCAGTGTCAGATTCTTTGACGCCTGGAGAAGATGTTAGGCAATGCAAGAGTTCAAAGTGAATCAAACCATGTACCAAGCGTTTCATTGATGCGCTTTTGGATATCTTTGATATCTGATTCAACTGTCTTAAGTCTCTGGGCATACGGACCTTGTCCCTGTGGTGAACAGAGTCAAGAGCTCGTCCTCAGAAGACACATACAACATACGTATGTCTTGAGGATCTGAATGTCATTATCATCGAGGGCTACGTGAAACGCGTCGGCAGATGTACATGTTGAGAAGCAGATCACAAACCGACTATCTTCTCATCGGGCTTGTCGTCCACTTTCTTCTCGTCTGTATGGGGTATAAGCGGTGTCCAAAGACGCGGAGTTGGGACCTACACTTTTCCCAGTCACTGCGTAAGGGTCAGTATGGGCTAAAGACAGGACGGCAGGCAAAAACTCACGCTTTCGGTGGCATTGTGCTGGAGAGAAATGAGATTCTGCAGAAACGACTGGCATTACGCGTCTGGTCACGTGATCACCTCGGCGTTGGCCGATCAGTCATTAACGCTGAGCTCTCGTTGGGAAAACGGGTAATGGCTGGAGCTCTACCCAACGCACGCAGGGACCTTCCCAAGATCAGAGATGAGGACCGCGAGTCACGTTTCGGACAAGTTTTCGGTGTCTCGGGCCCTGTCGTCATCGCCGAGAACATGGTCGGTGCCGCCATGTACGAGCTCGTCCGTGTAGGCCACGATGAACTCGTTGGAGGTCTGTCTTGCCTCTGGTATGACCAACACAACTTATTCGCCTCTAGAGGTTATTCGTATTGAGGCCGATAAGGCTACCATCCAAGTCTACGAGGAGACATCTGGGGTCACCGTCGGCGATCCCGTCTTGCGCACTGGCAAGCCTCTTAGTGTTGAACTTGGGCCTGGTTCGTAGCTTCACATCTTCGCGTTCTTCATTTTGAACTTGCCCAGGTCTGATGGGCAACATCGTCGATGGCATTCAAAGGCCTCTCAGAGTATGTCTACGCCTCTTTCCTTCGATCTTGTGCTCAAATCACCAATAGTCAATTCAAGAGCTTTCTCGCTCCATCTATATTCCCCGTGGCATCAACACTGAAGCTCTCGACAGAAATTTGAAATGGGATTTCAAGCCTGCGTCGTTCAAAGTATGTTATCCAAAGTTTAGTTATAACGTTACTCAACTTTTCCAGGTTGGGGACCACATCTCAGGAGGCGACATCTTTGGTGGTGTCTATGAAAATTCTTTGGTAGACGATCACAAGATCATGCTGTCTCCTCGAGCCTTAGGCACCATTACACATATCGCAGAGAAAGGAAGCTATACCGTTGATGTCCGTCTGATGCATCCTACGCCGTATCCAAAGTCGTATGCTAATCGTCATTGATTAGGATATCGTCCTCGAAACTGAATTTGAGGGTAAGGTTTCGAAGCACACCTTGATGCAACTGTGGCCTGTACGTGCTCCTCGGCCTGTGGCAGAGAAAAGGACTGCAGACTTCCCCCTACTTACTGGTCAACGTATCCTTGATGCTTTGTTCCCGTAAGTCCTGGCACCGTATAAAGTGATACTATGTTGCCCAACTATTTGCTAGTTGCGTGCAAGGTGGCACCACTGCAATTCCAGGAGCATTTGGATGTGGAAAGACCGTTATTTCTCAAGCCCTTTCCAAATTTTCCAACAGCGACATCATCGTCTATGTTGGCTGTGGAGAGCGTGGCAATGAAGTGCGTGACTCCAGCTCTAGACATCGTAGTTTGCTCACTCTCAACCTGACTTTTACAGATGGCCGAAGTATTGATGGAGGTAAAATCCCATGCATTTCCTTCACTTGGGGGTTGAACTATTCGAGT
Source organism: Termitomyces sp. T108 (assembly GCA_017657275.1). Lineage (NCBI taxonomy): Eukaryota > Fungi > Basidiomycota > Agaricomycetes > Agaricales > Lyophyllaceae > Termitomyces > Termitomyces sp. T108. The sequence continues at coordinate 51,630 of JAGGAU010008260.1, forward strand.
TAGTTCCCTGAATTAACCATGGAGGTTGGCGATCGTCAAGAACCTATCATGAAGCGAACTACGCTAGTTGCCAACACCTCAAACATGCCTGTCGCCGCCCGAGAAGCCTCTATCTACACTGGTATTACGCTATCGGAGTATTTCCGTGATCAAGGAACCAATGTATCTATGATGGCCGATTCTACCTCACGTTGGGCCGAAGCTTTGCGTGAAATTTCGGGTCGACTGGCGGAAATGCCTGCAGATTCTGGTTATCCCGCCTACCTCGGAACTAAACTTGCTAGTTTCTATGAACGTGCTGGCAAGGTTGTCTGTCTGGGCAACCCCTCACGCAATGGCACAGTGTCCATTGTCGGAGCGTAAGTTCGATCCTTGCTTCACCAATGCGATATGGATTAAGCGATTCAATAGCGTGTCTCCCCCTGGAGGTGACTTTTCAGATCCCGTTACTTCGGCCACGCTTGGTATTGTCCAAGTATTTTGGGGTCTTGACAAGAAGCTCGCACAACGCAAACACTTCCCATCCGTTAACTGGTCTGTATCATATTCAAAGTATACCAAGGTCCTTGAGCCATATTATGAGACTACGGAACCTGGATTTGTAGAGCTGCGCACCAAGACCAAGGAAATCTTACAGAAGGAGGAAGACCTCGCCGAAATCGTGCAGTTGGTTGGAAAGAGTGCTTTGGGAGAGAACGACAAGATCACACTTGAAGTAGCAAGAATGCTCAAGGACGATTTCCTACAGCAGAACGGTATGAGTGAGTACGATAGGTATTGTCCCTTTTACAAGACGAGCGCGATGCTGCGGAACTTTGTGGGTTTCCACGATGCGGCAGTCCGTGCAGTCTCACAAGGCGACCTTACATTCGCGCGGATAAAGGAGGCGACTGGTGATTTGATGTTTAAGCTCTCGCAGATGAAATTTGAGGTAATTATCCTCATCCTGGATAATGCGTTGTGCTGATTGTCGTATCTAGTCTCCATCGCAAGGGGAGGCGTCAATTAAGCAGAAGCTGGATGGACTGTATAGCGAGATCCAGGACAAATTCCGACAGTTGGCAGAGTAGATGTATTTCCTTTAGTTACACATAATCTTTGTTTCAGATCGGGTGCGCATGCATGACGTGCCTCGGCATTCTCAGTATATAACAAATCGTGCATACCCCACTGTCTTTTACTTCCTAATGCTCTTCTTCATCCCAGCCCTTTTCATCGTTGGCGGTGCTATAGCAGCCAGCTTGACAGACAATGCCGTCCAGCAACCTTTTGCTCTTCAGCTGAATCATCACCACTGGTCCTCCAATGAAACCATATATACAACACTAAGTCATCATAAAGAGTGAATTTTACTTAACTTTCCTTCCACCCCGTGTATTAATTCGTCCGCAGGTTTTCAAAATTGATCAAGGCAATTGATTTCGCGGGCAAGATTGCATCAGTACTCAATGATAGCTCAGCAGAGTGAGTCTTGATGGTGGACAATGCTGCTAAGGAATCTGACGTAGGACAGCGTAACTTTTTTCGCAGTTCCAAACAGCGCTCTACGTCGGCCACATAGACGTCATCTAGAATACAAGGATATTGTGTCACCGGCCCAAGGCTATGATCTTGCCGATGCTGTCGCCCTTGTGGAAGAATTTCAGGTAACCAAGGACGGTAACGACGAAGACAAGAAGAAATTCAGAAAGTTCCTGAAGAAGCTTGTTCGAGCCATTCTTTCGTATCATATCCTTCCACAAAAGCTCGACGCTCAACATCTTGCGGGGAACAACACTTTTCCAACACACCTCGTTCTCCCGGAGACGTTCGGCGGCAGGTCACTCCGCATCAGGGTTGCACACAGCCTCATATCAGCAGTCCCAATTATCAACTTCTATAGTAAAGTTATCAAGGCTAACAACAACGCTTCAAATGGTTTGTCTCGCAGCCCTCAATTTAACCTAGCTCACAAATTCTACATAGGTGTTGTGCATGTCGTTAATCACCCTCTTCTGCCTCCACCACCGGCCTTCCAAGATCTTTTCTTGACACCTTCGATGTTTGCTACCTTTGTGAGTAGCTGATATTTACAAGGTGGAACCATCACTCATCTGTCAACCAGACCTCAGCGGTTCAACGAACAGGCCTTACTGACCTTCTGGATTTGCGCTACAGGCATGGAGAAAAGGGCGAGGAAGGAACTTTCATAGGGTCCAACACTGTTACTGTCTTTGCGCCGACGAATCATGCTTTCGACCTGCTCCCAAGGAAACTTAGGCTTTTCCTCTTCTCCTCTTTTGGTACGCGCACTCTCAGAAAGCTTCTACAGTATCATATAGTCCCAGGACTTGTTTTTCACACTGGTGGGTGTTTTTGTGCCTCCTCATACGACGAAAGCTGAACTTGCTACAATTCCAGATTATGTCTATAACAAGACTGACAATGATCATCCTGATGATGATCATCACCGAAGAACCTATGACTTGTCTCAAGATGTCTATCCTCTTGGATATTTAGATTCCCACGACGGTCTTACCACGGCTTCATCTTGGATTCGCTCGGCTGAAGGGACTGTAATGGAAGATCCCAACGCAGCTATACCCCATGCAAATGGCCATCCCAAACCCATTGAAGCGTTCGATGAAGAACTTACGTCTGCGCTTGCTAATCACACTCTGCATGCGCATGTCGAAAAATTCAGGTTCAGCCTCCCCATTCCGAATCCACACAATCGACACATCATCACGACCAAGTTCACTATCAACGGTCACCAAGTTGTGGTACCGGACATTGTCGGCTTAAACGGAGCTGTCCATGTGATCGAACATTTGCTGGATCCAAGGGGACATTCCCATCATGCACAGGCCAATTGGGAGGATTGGGAAGAATGGTTGCCTCAGTGGGCAACAGCAGATGTTTGAATGAGTTGTATAATTTTTGTAACTGTTTTTGTTCTCTATGAAGTTTGAATATTTGACATTGTGTTTCTCTCTCTTTGCCCCTGTTCGTTGCGATGAACATTCATGTGAGCATTCTGCTGTACCTTCGCCGCAAGACGCCTGTGAACACGGGTCTTGCAGTGTGCATCCCATTCTCGGCCTTCTTCTATCATTAATGGGCGATCCGGATGGATAGTGCACACAGAACAGATTCGCTTTTGCCTGGCATTCAAGACCGAAAGTGGACTGAGAACAAGTGAGAGCGTTTCATGTTTCGAGACCTGAATCACCTACTCTGCAAACTTTTTTTCGATGCTCATCATTTTCTTTGCATTGTCAGACAGAGTCAGGGGGTCGGGTAAGTCCCTTTCGGCGAGAAAATCTATAACGGGTGCGAGTCTAGTCGAACCATCGATCCACAAAGAGCAAAGCAATCTACCTTCAGCAAGCTGAATACCTAGGTCACGTACATTTTTGTTCCAATCTTCTCCCAGCACTAGATGTGATGAGAACGCACACATGACTCGGAGGAGTAAAATTACCCGTAGCGTCTAGAAGATACGTTGGGGCCAGCGATTCGTTTGTATTGGCCGTATACACCGCTGGCAGGAGCTTGTTACGTATCCACGATACCTGCCTCTTTGCATACTGTCGTGTCGAGAGCTTCATATGCTCAACTGCAGCATCGAACATTGCCGCTGAAGGTTCAGGAGCAGAGAGATAGTCATGGAATTCCTTGTAACCTGAATTGTGTCTTGTGAAAAGGAGGGGGAAAAGACGTGTCAAAAGTATGTTTCCGTACCGATAGACTGATATATTCCGAGTGTGTAGTCGGTTTCGGTGTTACCAGGCATGTTGTTGTCTGCGCTAGTCGCTATTTGACGCATTGCATGAATTTCTGTCAAAAGCCCTCGCTAAAATGACATCAGAAAGCAGCAAGCACGGTGCAAACACCGTACCTCTATCATCGTATCCACCCGCTCATTTAATCGTTTCTCAAGAACTGACTGCTCAGCATGTAACCAGAAACAAAGTGTGCGAAACCTGCCGGTACTGAGAATATATCAAGAGAGGGAAACCAAGCGTTGTATGAACCTTGGCTTGCTCGCAGAGGGATCTTGAGTCTGCTCAAGCATGATTTCGCTGACACGTCTACCGGTCTCCTTGATTACATTGAGACTTCGGAGGACTTTACGCGTGTCTTTCCAATGCCAGCGATTTGCTACGACAGGATCGAGGATCGACAGGAGGCTGTGGAGCTTGTATGCTGCGTCAGGATCCGCGGTCGCTGATGGCGGATGTTCAGGGAGGGCGTCAAACAGAGTCAACAAGTCTGGACTAAGGGACCCAATTGTATCAGCCAGTTCTTGGCTCATCACGGGATGTTGTGGAGGAACTTGTGCATTGGTGTCAATGTCAACAGAAAGGCGATTAGGGAATATAAGATGCTGCATCCAGTACGAGGTACCTCCGACCACTATAGGCACCTCCACGCGTTTGTGTGTTTCGTCAATCTGGGGTCCGAACGGGTTCAGTCTCCTCATTAGGGAGAGAGCAAAGCAACCATACCTCTTTCAGAGCATCTTGTACCCACTGTCCTACGACATACTGTTCGCCGGGCGACTTGAATCCCATCAACGCATGTTCGATACCCTGCCGTTCTTCTTCCGGGACTTTATTCGTTATGATATCCATCCCTCGATAGACTTGCATCGAGTCGGCATTGATGATCCTAGCCCCGCGCCAGCCATCTTTATGAGCACCACGACTGAGATGGAGAGCAAGCTCGATAGCAAAATTGGATTTGCCGACTCCCGTCGTTCCGCATATTGCAATCAGTGGCCGAACGCTCATCAACGGGGAAGAGGAGCGTGTTTACCTTTGGCGAAAATTCCAAACAATTGTGTGCTGCCCCCTTGTGTGTGTATTGGGGATGAGAATTGGTCAGACATCAATTTGCATATCCATTCAAGCAAGACGCTTGAACAGAGTGGATCTAAAGGAAGCTCTCGGTGGTTCAAAGAATATGTAATTTTCTGCAGGCATGCCATTCGCGTCAGTGCACCGCGCAGAAGTGAATTATTATTTGTAGTACTGTTAAAGCGCCACAGTCATTCTTCGCTAGACCATCGCACTCCTTGACCAGCGATGAGTCGACATATGGGACCACCTGCAATCATTTTATCTATCCTACGTGCAGCAACACTGATGGAGCCAGTACGACTGCATCAGTTACAAAACAACCTGACTAACTGGTAACGAACACCACTCCGCAAGGACGGCAAGGAAAAAGCCTAATAAGAGGAGAGAAACTCCGGACTCACGCGTCAAGGAAAGGCCTAACAGAATCAGCCCAGTAGTGGATTAGGCCGTACTTTGGGCTAGACGCCAGGGTCATTGAGGGAAACCTCACATGTCGGAGAGTAAAGGGCTAGAAGGTATTGTCAAAGGCGCCACAGTCATTCTACCCATCGTGCTCCTTGGCCAGCAGTGAGTCGAGCGACTCAAGGAACCTCGTTCCTTCTTGCAATGTCCCCGTTCTCCACTCTCAGTAGTTCGTACTTTGGGCTAGACACCAAGATCACTGAGGGAAACCTCACATGCCGGAGAGTACAGGGACTCAAATGTACACGATACAGGGGAGCAGGATACAGAATTGGGCTTCGTGAATGACAGTATACTGCAAAAATGTTAACAACGCCAAGGGCGTGAGAATCCGCAAGTTTTTATTTACCACTGTATACCCACCCGCCTCTCCCATGTCTCCCCAACTTCGCGCCGCCCGCATAACCCTCGCAAATCTCCGCCCAGCCCCAGGCTCGCAGCACAAGGTACGCCTTCCCCTCCCTCTCCCCTTCGTAGCAGCCTCCCCACCTTGCACCCCCAGCAAAAACGCGTCGGGCGAGGGCAAGGCTCCGGATACGGACGGACGGCCGGGCGGGGCTCCAATGGGCAGAAATCGCGCTCGGGGCCGGGCATCAAGGCCGGATTCGAGGGCGGGCAGACGCCCATTACGAAGTTGTTCCCGAAACGGGGGTTTATCAACCAGTACGCGGGCGACGCTCTTGTGCTAGTGGCGGTTGGTTGGTCACACTTTTTTTGCAGGAACGCAAAGACATGGGCGCCGGTGAACCTGGACAGGATACAGCACTGGATCGACCAAGGGCGTCTCAGCAGCTCGCCCGAGCAGCCCATCACGGCGCGCGAGCTGCTCCTCAGCGGATGCATCCACGACGTGCACGACGGGATCAAAGTCCTCGGAGACGTACGTTCTCGCACACACACACCGGGGGCATGCTCGTAAATTGACACTTACATTTGGAACCAGGGCGCGCAACATTTCAAAACCCCGATATACCTCAAAGTGTCGCGCGCGTCGAAGAGTGCTATCAAGACGATCGAGGGCAACGGGGGCAAGGTTGTCTGCCAGTACTACAACAAGCTGGCGCTTCGTGATTGTGTCAAGGGGCGGACAGACAGGAAGGCCGCGGCGCCGACTCGCCGTGAAGATATCGGTGTGTCTCGTGGGTTTTTTTCATGCCGTGCAATGCTGATCTTTCACTAGTCTGGTACGGCAAGTACCATAATAGAGGGTACCTCTCTACTGGGACCCTCGAGGCGCTTGGGAACATGCCATTTGTGGAAGAGCGGTGGAAGTTGTTGGCGAAACAACTGGGTGCATGGAAAAAGCAGGATTTTGATGTACAAAAGAAAAAGTAATAGTATTATTCTAATTGAATCCTATCTGGAGAGATGCTACGGCTGCGTGAGCGGAAGCGGGATGTTGAGCGTGAGCGCGAGCGAGACCGAGATCGCGAGGAGCTGAGACTGCGCGGGCTAGATCTGGATGAGCCGCGACTGCGAGGGCTTGGTGGTTCACTGCCGGCGTCGCTCTTTGCCTGCATTGCATCGAGGAGGCGGCTTTTTCGAGGCCCTAGGTCGCCATTCTCTTCGAGTACTTGTCGTTTGGGCAGGCGGGGCAAGATGATGTCGCATACTCTCTCTTCGGTGAGGAGAGAGTAGACGTACTCGTCCATAAAGGTGAGCGAGTAGCCGCCTGTGTCGCGTGCGCGGAGTTTGCTGTAGTCTTTGAGCATGGGTTCCAAGAGCTCATAGACGTCGACTGCAGGAAAGGTGAGTCGGATGTAGAGGGCGGCCAGAGCACGGAGATATCTGTGGGGGATGAGTGGATGGCGTGGTGTGACAAGAAAAGACCTGCTTGAACTCGTCCGCACGGAGATACTCGACGAGGATCTCCTTTTCTGGCTGGATCTGGAGGAGCTTGAGGAGGAGGACGATGAAGGAGGTGGGGCGCTGGTTGGCGTAGACGCCGCCGATGTATGTGAGCTGGATGGCGTTGTCGATGAGGGACTCGGCTGGGGCGGGGTCAGTGGGGGAGGAGGGGGGCGGGAGAGACGGACCGGTGAGGGCAAAGCAGTGTTCCTTCCAGTAGCTGGACTCGTAGATGCGGTTGCGGATCACGGTCTCGACGAGGAACTGGGCGGGATGAGCACGTGACTGGGAGTGCGACGAGGGCCTACCTGGGGGTTCTTGCCATGGATCGCGAGTGCGCCAGTGACGGTGGTGTTGGCCATGGGGGGGCGGGTCACGTGGGCAGGGTGGCGCGCGCTTACTTTTGATAGCCACGCTCACCGCCCCCCATGGACTTCAACCCTGATAGCCATGTTCACCGCCGGCGTAAGTCGCCAGCAGACTCGAGGGCGCGGCTCACATTCGCACAGTCAATCCACTCACAAACGAGTTCGTCCTCGTCTCGCCGCACCGCAACAATCGCCCGTGGCAGGGCCAGATCGAGGCCGCCCAGTCCACCCAGCTCCCCGCGCACGACCCCGCCTGCTACCTCTGTCCCGGCAACGCCCGCGCCCTCGCCCAGCAGAACCCGGTCTACACCCACACCTACGTCTTCCCCAACGACTTTGCCGCTGTCCTGCCCCCGCCTGTCCCGTCCCCGCCCGCTGCCCCGCACCCCCTCCTCACCGCCCAGCCCGTCCACGGCGCGTCCGATGTCCTCGTCTTCCATCCCAACCACAACCTCACCCTCGCCAGGCTCCAGCTCCCCGACATCCACCGCATAATCGACGAGTGGATCGCCATCTATCGCCGCCGCGGCACCCAAGACGGCATCAAATACGTCCAGATCTTTGAAGTACGCTCCTCTTGCCCTCTCGCTGCCCCGTCTCATTCCCGCAGAACAAGGGCGCAATCATGGGCTGCTCCAACCCCCACCCCCACGGCCAGGTCTGGTCTCTGTCCGAGATTCCCACGCTCCCCGCAACAGAGCTCGCCTCTCTGCGCCGATACGCAGAGTCCCGTCCCCCCGGCTCCGACGGTCCGTCCTCCACCCTAGCCCGCCCATGCCTCTTGTGCGAGTATGCCCATGCCGAGTCCGCCCTCCCACGCCACACCGGCCGCGTCGTCGTCTCCAACGACCACTGGCTCGCGCTCGTTCCCTGGTGGGCCACCTGGCCATTCGAAATCATGCGTAAGTCCCCCCGCCCATCCACCCCTCCATCCATCACTCAACCCGCTAGTCTTGCCGTACAAACGTCACATTCCATCAATCGCCGAGCTGTCCCCAGACGAACACTCCTCCCTTGCCGAGATCTTGTCAAATGTAACAATCAGATACGACAACCTCTTTTCATGCTCATTCCCGTACTCGATGGGCATCCACCAACGGCCCATCCCAAACGACGAGGAAGACATTGCTCACTTGCATTTCCATTTCACGCCCCCTCTCCTGCGAAGCGCCACTGTCAAAAAGTTTCTCGTCGGGTTAGTCCTTGTCCCAGCCCTCCTACGTCGTTCTCATCTACTGCATCCAGCTTCGAGTTGATGGCCGAAGCGCAACGTGATCTTACCCCAGAGCAGGCTGCCACTAGGCTCAGAGATTGTTCCGAGAAGCATTATCTTGACGGCATTATATTGACGAGTATGCAGCCATGAGAAACATTATATTGACGAGTATGCAGCCATGAGAAGCATTATATTGAGTAATCTACATGGACCAGTATGCCCTTGCTTGACGAGTATGCAGCCACGAGAAACATTATATTGACAAGTATGCAGCCATGAGAAGCGTTAGTATGCAGCCAGTATCCCCTTTTCTACTTGCCATCAATCTGCAGCCACATCGACCAATACGCCCTTTCTTCCTCACTACCGTCAAACACCCAATTGATTTTTTTGATTTCCGCAAATCCCTCTTGTACTTCTGGCTCCTCGAAATTGCTGCGGAACCCAGTAAACCCCGTATACGGTACAAGTTCACGTTTAGTCTAAGTTGTCGTCAGTGAGGTGTATCTGTCAGTCTTGCATCGCATACCTCGGCAGCAGGAACCGACGGCGGTAGGTTGTAAGCACGATAAAGGTTGTTGTGCCACGCGAGCTCTATCGAGCCGGTAAAATAAAAACATCTGCCAAGCATTGAGTCTTTTCTCCAGTCCAAAATAGCCGTCACACACCTTGCTGGAACGTTCATCTCTTTCGCAATGTCGAGATACAATCGACGTGTCGCGGTATTCCGGTTAGTGTTGTCTGGAGAACACATCCGTGAATTTGTATACTAGGCTTGGACAGCTCTGACCTATAACACAGCTCTTGCCCTCCAGCAGAGCCTTTTTCGTCTCTCTGACACACCTGTCACGCGTCTTGAGCGTGTCCTGATTGATGTGTACGTATCCAGCCGGTTCGAGATGCCGACGATAAAACGTCGACTTGCCCATACATGGGTACCCTACGAACAGCACGAGCTCTTGTGCGCGAGGTTCGGGCAACAACGGCGTCGATGTAGGCGTTATGGGCGGTACTGTCGCTGGAACGTGAGACGGAGGGTGACGCCACGGGACAAAGATGGAACGGACAGTCAGACGGTAGAGAGGATACATTGAACCCGGGGAGAGTGTACTTTGTATGTGGCGCAAGGTTCAGAAAGTACTCCTGACAAGGAGGAGTTAGTTTGACAAAATGAGAAAATCGCAAGAGTACCTCTGGTGTGAAGAAGGGAACGCCAACATTAAGCGCCCATTTTCGATCGGTGCTGGAGAAATCGTGTTTGTTGCCTGAATACTGCCGGCCCGCGGCGTCGCCCACGAAGAAAGACTGGGCTCTATCTAAAAAGGTTCACGAGGGGCAGGGGGGCGGTCATAGTTCGCTGGCGCACGGACCTATTTCGACGCCGGCTTCGCGGAAGATGCGGACGAGCTCTGTCCACATGCCGGGCATAGGTTTCCTGTACCGGTCTTTGGCGGTCGCAGCAAACAGGCGGAAGGGGACGTTGGGGAGCTTCGGGGTATCAGACCTAGGCAGGGGGGGTGGTGGCTGCGAGCACACGTACTGCAGCGGCAACGAGAGGGATCTTGGCCTTCCACGCCTGGAGCGCCTGCGGCCTGAGCGCCTGGTTGGATATGACGACGACTGCATAGCTTGCCCGCGCGTTCAGACGTCGACTGGAGGAGGAACAGCAAGCAACGTACCCCGCGTCGGCCACCTCTTTCAGTTTGGCGGGGACACCGGCCCTCCACCATTCCCATGTCGATGCCTCGGAGGGCCTCTTGCCGCCACCATAGTCCGATTTGATGAGGGTGCCGTCGAGGTCGAACGCCGCGACCTTGGCGGAGGGTGTTGGGTCGCGGTTGACGCCGTGCAGACACGAGCGAGCGGGCCCGAGGGGCTCGAGCCACCGAAAGGGCGCGCCGGCGCTGGCGCTGGTGCTGGACGACGCCTCGCGGGTGAAGAACGGGTGGATCCTCTTCGCGCGGGGCTGCTCGGCGTCGAGGTGCTCGGCGGTGCGTTTGGCAGGAGACATGTGCATGTGGCCGTGGTTACGACCAACGCCCACGTTGTTGCGAACAGTGACCACCAGTCGACGCGCCATCGCCATGCCCACGCCCAAAGTCATCGCTGCCGCCCCGCTCGATACCGCCGATGCCAAGTCAGTCAGCTCGCCGCCTAATGCTTTGATGTCTGACGCTCTCCAGATGGATCTCGCTCAAGAAGCTGACTTATCTCGACGGCGACGGTAAAGAGGTACTTGTTACCCCTCTTTCTCTCTTCTCAGTCTCCTCAGCTGCTCCTCAGCGCGCATGGGAGTACGCAGAACGCAAGACACGCAGGGCGTCCGGCATCGACGGTGGGCCAGGCTTCGTCTATCTAATCAATCCTCATCCATCCCCCTTAGCCGTCGCTGTCCTCGCAATCCTGCGCTCAAAGACAAATGCCTTTCCCGTCTCGACCATCATCATCGAGCAATACCGTCCACCCATCGACAAATACATCATCGGCACGTATCCTCTGTCTCTGCGTTGCGTTGCTTTCCTCGACTGATTCTCTTCCCTCAGAGCTTCCCGCAGGTAAGTCAATCTCACACAGCGATTTGTCAACTAGGATCACCCCCCACAGGTCTGATCGACAAGGACGAAACTCCCGAACAGGCCGCTATCCGCGAGCTCGAAGAAGAGACTGGATTCAAGGCAGAGAGCTTGATTGATTCGTCGCCTGTGGTCGTCCCGGACCCAGGTCAGCGCATTCTCCATGTCCCCCCCTAGATTACCTCGCTCAACTATATAGGCATGACAAACGCGAACATGAAACTCGTGGTTCTCAGCGTGGTATTGGACGACAAGCTCGAGCTGCCCGATCAAAAACTCGACCCCGGAGAGTTCATCGTCCGGCGCGTTGTAGAATTATCCAAGCTCAACTCTGAGCTCAGAGGTGATTGCACTTTCTCTCATTCTAAAGCCATCCAAAACCTAACCGTGCAAAACATTTTGACAAGATTACGACAAAAGGGTACTTGGTCCTCGAATCCGCGACAATACATTCGTTCTCAAATCATCATTTTCAGGGATTCGTCATCGACGCACGACTTTCACATTTCGCAACCGGCTACGAACTCGCAACTCGCCTCACATAAGTCGGGCCTTCACACAAGGCCCCCTCCTGTACAGTACTACGTCTCAACGACGCATTTTCTTCGCCTTGTCTATATGTTTCCTCAGCTTCTGTTGTTTCTCCCGTAAAGAAGCCTTCTTTTTCCCCCGCACAGAGCCGCTGCTCAGTATCATCATGATAGGTTTGTTTCTCGCCTTCTCGCGATTCGTAGAACTGCTCGCCACCTCCTTGTTGACCTTGCCCTTGTTGGACTTGAACTTTTCGCGCCCCTCTCTCCCCTTTTGAATCGACGCCATGCGCTCTGCATAGTCGGCCTTCGCCTTCTTTCGTGGGCCGAGAATGTCATTCTCCGAAACGAAGGAATCCTCTTGTTCGCCAGACTGTGCCGATTTCTTGTTGGCTTCAAGGCTCGCAAGCTTTCGTTTAGCATAGCTTCCACCGCCATTTTCTACTGCCTTGTTGGCCTCTTGAATGCGAAGATCATTAAGTAAAGCAAAGTCAGCAGGAGTGAGAATCTGTGTTTTGAATGCTGAGCAAGCACCGCTCGTACGACAACGATGATCCTTACTTTTGTAGTCGCAAGAGTCGATGTCCGAGGAGGCGCTTGAGCCTTTGTTTGCGCCTTTTCCGCTTCATCCTCACTGTCACTGATGACGATATCATGGTCATCGTCAGAGACATTGATCCATTCATTGTCAGAATCAGAGTCTTCCGACTCGGATTCGACGCTCCAACCATCCCAAGCATCTTCATCCTCCTCTTCATCGCCGAGAACGACACCTTCTTCATCACGTAGCTTTTGCAAATGATCTTCAAGGAGCTGATGACTTCATGAGTATGCTTGTGAGAATGACCAACTAGTCGAAGACGAACTGAGAGTCCCTCAATATCAACAGCTGCATCCGCACTGTGACCAAACGGTAGGGGCTGAGAACCACTGGCAAGGCCCATGCTTGCATCTTTTCCCTGTTATTTTTGGTTAGCACACTTCACTGTTTGATTACAAATGAACTCCTACTCTTTCTCTGCGCTTCAACATGCCAGGATTCACCTCCCGGAAAAGTTGAAGCAAACCTCGTGCGGCCGCGGTTACGGCTTTGTCGCGACTCTTTCGGTATTCAATCAGATCGCCCAACAGGTCTTCCTCCATTGACCACGGTTGCCGTCTACAGACTTCCCGGATAGCATTGAGCCCTGCAGCGATGACTTCGCTTCCGACTCCTGGATGAACAAATTCTTGGGCAAGTTTGCGCACGACGGGAGTGAGAGCATCAGGTGGTGTCAAATCATGAACGGATTGAGCGAGGGCAACAAGGATAGCGGGGACACGGAGTTGTCGATGGGTCAAGTATTTGACAATGTAAGTATAAAAACTCAGAATGCAGAGTTTGTGAGCGCCCATCACTCGTGATAGAAGTTGCATAATCAGAATCTTGTGGTCGAGAGAGAAACGCTTGTCATGTCGATTGAGAATTTCGAATAGCTTCTCAGCGAATGTTTGAGGATCATTAAGAAGCTGCAAAGCCGGGAAATTGACGGCATTTGTAGGCTTCTTGTGCTTTTTCTGAAAAAAGACATTAAACCTTATGTCTACCATCGAAAATCATACTTGCCTTTTTGGCTGCATTGAGAACTTTTTGCAGTTTCTTGTCTGCACTTCTTGACTTCTTGTTTATCTCCCGTCGGTGGTGTAACGCTCGAACATTCACTTCCTGTGATCAGGTGATCAGAAACGTAGATACTGGACGTCGTAAACCATGCAAACTTCGTCTTCGTCTTCATCACTGTCCGCTCTATCCTCATCGCTGCCAAGGAAGAAATGGACAGAAGCACTTTGAACTTTTGTCACAGGATGGAAACATCCAAGGGCAATGATAGTTACTGGTTTGGCATCAGTCCTGAACAGATCGTCTTTGAAGAAAAATACCACAAAGTAAGAATGATATAACGCACCAGATGCCTTTCCTCCAGAGTTCTTTTGTCAAGATGACAGCCCACATGGCTTCCTCGCCATTGAGCGCCGTCGAACCATCAACCATGGACCCATTTGAAGCTTTAAACTTCCCTTTATCGCCTACAACTTCCTCCTCCATCCCACGTTCGACCATACCAAACAGCATAGCCTGAACTGCGCGATTAAGTTTATGGTTCTTGGATCGCAAATTTGCGGTTTTAATGTCGGAAAGTATAGTTTTACGTATGAAGGATCGCAAAGTGGGGGATGTAGTCCGTGGGAGGATGGGGAAGAGACTCTTAAGAAGTCTGTACGATGGTGCATGTGTTAAAGAGTAAAGACGAATCTATTTGGAGCCAACCTACTCAATTGACGATATGACATCTTTATTCCTCAAGATAACCAGGTTTTGCACCAGTGATTTACGCGTGTCTGGAGAAAGGGTACCATAGCTCTCGAGAAGTAGAGTCGATATTTGCGTAGGGAAATCTGCGGTCTCCTTGGGATAGCAGGTAGCGACCTGTGAAATGAACGAGACCAGTTCCCGAAAGTGCTGTGCCTGCTCATCCGGATGAAGTTTGAAAATTTCCCGGATACTATTATAATGGTTCCATTGTTGGAGAAACTCCTCCTTGTATCCCGCGGGGTCGCGCTTGATGAGGTTCTGTAACTGCGGTAGATTCGCAGTCAGCAGTATTCCTCGACCCATGGTGGAGAAAGAAAAAGATGATAAGGCTCTTGCAAAACACAACCATACACTCCTGCCAACTAATCTCAAGTCAGCCTCAGCCTCGTTTTCCTCTCCTTTAGCCCTTCATGCGGTTCTTCAAATCCTTCAAGCTCCTCCATCGCAGAACAAAGTCTGAGCCATTGATTACTCTAGTATCTGGAAGACCGAATCTTCGCGAGGCTGCCTCGATTTCCGACCATCTGCCTAGTACCTTGCTACCGATCGCGACCGTCGCGCATGATATCTTGCCTGTGCCGCATCACAATGTACGCATTCTAGATCTGGAGATTGAGAATTCTCGCCTTCGAAAGACGCTAGCCGCTAATTGTGATGAACTTGCTGCCGTTAAAGCTCAGCTGACAGCCACTCAAGCCGATCTCTTTGCAGAGCTTCATCGAAGTGTTCGTCAACGGCAAAGCCATCAGAACGAAATCAGGAAACTGAATGAAAAGGTAGCGCAATACGAGGAATTCATTGTTAATGTGGATGCAAACAAAACTCTTGCTGATACTGCCGACTCCAGTCACATCTTAGATCAGGCCCTTAACAACGTGGTGGAAAGAGAGGCAAACTTGAGCGCGTCAAATCCTGTCGGTGTCGTATCATTTTCCTTTGGATATCGCAGTCGAGACCAATATATGTCGGCCCTCCAACTAACGCTCAAATCTCGTTCGCAACTTCGGCAGTGTAAGAAGGTTGCGAAATTCTGGAAGAAAACTGCCTTGCAAGATGAAAGGAATGTCTCGCTTGTGACCCCGTCAGCCTCAACCATATCTTCAATAATAGAAAATCTACCTCTTGACCGCCAGAAGGCCGTAGACGACCTCATCTCTCGCAGGAAAGCCAGTGAGCCCTCTGTGCTACCTGCTCTTGAAACACCACGGAGATCTGAAACTGCTAATCTGGAGGCTTCTCGCGAAGGTGCTGGTCTGAGTCCTTCTCGTTCATTGCCGCAGAGCAGACCTTGTCTATCTCCCCTTGCTAGCCAGTCTTTGAGGCAAGAACTACACAAGTTTGCATCTATCAAATGCCTCTCCAACTGGCCTCACACCTCGAGGCGACCGTTAGAGCAACTGGATCTCAATGTACGCAGTTATCGTGTAGAATGTACCGAACCAATTCGTAAGCAACAGCACCCGCCGATATCCGTAGTGAGTCATTGGACATTTCATGCGTCCTATTGACTTACCTTTGTATGTATCAGCGCGACCGCCAGCGGGCAACAAAACGTCGTCCTATGTCGGATCCGTTCATATTAATTCCGGAATCAACGTTTGAGAGCCATTCCAATCGCAGGATACGTCACAATATCATAGGACAACCTGCTCCTCCGCAATCCGCCGTTATTGGTACGCGACTTCTCCCAGACACACTTGGTGACATAAATGAAGAACACGAGCTTCACTTGGATCCGACTTTTTCGTCAAACATTCCAAGTCCGGGTTGGGTCGACTGCCAGAAAGAAGATCTTCCGTGTGGGTCTAACACAGAGACTTCAATACTAATAGCTTCTACCACATCTGCGACGAAAGAGTCACCTCAAAGAGCCAAATCAAAGATCCCTCTGCCAGTATTCAAGACGCTGAGGAGGCTTTCCTCAACACGATTAGCAACGACTAGGGTTAAAGAAGCCACAACTACATCACACCGAAAGAAGACAACAGGGAAGATATCTCCGACGCGGCTTCCTGTAAGGTTATGATGATCGATGTATGACAATATGAAGGCTTGTAATATTAGTCGTGATAAGATCCAGGCAATACAAGATACAATGAGATTTGCACAAGTGGCATCAAACGAAGAGGTCGCGAGTTACGAGTCCTTTGGTGATTCTGTGGTTGGAGAAATAGTGGGTAAAGTACTATTGGTAGATTCTGTATTGGCATGAGGCTTGCCATCACGGTGAGGCGGGCCTTGATTCGCTGGACCACCTCGACCCCTACCCCTACCCCTACCCCTTCCTCTAAGACCGTCTCGCGAGCTCCCCCTGGCCCAATTGTTGGAATCGCGGCTAGGAGACGCAGCTGCCTCAGCTGGCGCAGGGACATCTGGTCGACTCATATCCTCTGCTGCAACCTCGGATGTGGCATTTTCAACTTTCTTCGACTGATGTTTCCAGTCTCCAGCAGGTTTCCCAGAGTCCCACTCTCGACTCTGGATCTTGTCCATCTTGCGCTTCGCGTTCTGTTCTCGTGTCCGATCTACGCCTTCCTGGACTTTACGGTTCTGTGCATTCTTAACGCGTTCGGCCTCTTGTGTCTTCCGAAAGGCCTCTTCGTCAGCTTGTACATCCTTGTGTTACAGATGAGTGGTGGGTGTTGAAGCTAAAGATGGAAGACGGACCAATCTCCGTTGTTTAATCTTCTCATTCTGTTCTTTTATTCTCGCCATACGCTCAGCAAGGGCCTCATCGCTCAATTTGTCCTGGAAAAATGAGATTGCGCACTGACAAGAGGATATGCTCGTACTCGTTGAGGACCACCCGTCTTGACACGCTCAGCGTTGACATAGGGTTTCTTCTTCTCTGCTTTCTGGGTGGGTAAATCAGGTGAAGACTCGACGTCTGCCTTAGCCGGGGGTGGGTCCTGAATGGAGAGCTGGTCAAAATCGAGACCCAATGAATTTTGGGTGGTCATAGTGGAAGAGATTACTTGACCCTAACCCTGTGTACACATACAGCTTGATGATAAATTCGCGTCTATTATCGATTACGATTATTCCTTCCGATCGACTTCCATCATGTCTCTGTCCAACAAGCTGTCCATTACCGACGTCGACTTGAAGAACAAGCGCACTCTCATCCGCGTCGACTTCAACGTTCCACTCCAGGATGGTGTCATCACAAATCCTGCTGTACGCCCATCTAATCGTTCTCATTGATTATCGTCTTATCTTTGTTATCGCACAGCGTATCGTTGCGGCCTTGCCCACCATTAAATACGCACTCGACCATGGTACGTGTTGTGATTGTTGTTGTTCAGATATTACTCACAGCACACGTCAGACGCGTCCGCCGTGATTCTCATGTCTCACCTGGGGCGTCCGGATGGCAAAATCATCGATAAATACTCGCTTAAACCCGTAGCTACAGAGCTCGAGAAACAAATCGGGAAACCTGTACAATTCTTGAGTGACTGTGTAGGACCCGAAGTTGAGAAGGCTGTGAACAGTGCACCACATGGCTCGCTTATCCTGTTGGAGAATTTGCGTTTTCACATTGAGGAAGAGGGATCGGTCAAGAACAAGGACGGCAGCAAGACCAAGGCTGACCCGACAAAGGTGGCAGAGTTCCGTGAAGGACTCACTCGTCTTGGTGATGTCTATGTAAATGACGCGTTTGGAACGGCACACCGTGCTCACTCGAGCATGGTTGGTATTCAACTGCCGCAAAGAGCTGCGGGATTCCTCGTCAAGAAGGAGCTGGAGTTCTTTGCAAAGGCGCTTGAAAAGCCTGACAGACCATTCCTTGCTATCCTCGGAGGTGCGAAGGTATCAGACAAAATCCAGTTGATCGACAATCTGCTCGACAAGGTAGGCAGACAGAGAAAAGCCGTGTTAGTGTATTGACGTTGTGCAGGTCAATTCCCTGATCATTTGCGGTGGAATGGCCTTCACATTCAAGAAAACCCTCGACCATGTCAAAGTCAGCACTACTATCTTCTCGAAAATCTTAATCTTATCAATACGACTTAATCTCAGATCGGCAACTCCATCTTTGACGTCCCTGGCTCAGAGAAGGTTGCGGACCTCGTCGAAAAGGCGAAGAAAAACAACGTCAAGCTTGTTTTCCCCGTCGATTTTATTACCGCCGACAAGTTCGACAAGGATGCCAAGGCATGTTCGTGTTTCTCCTCCAGCTCATTAGCTAATGTTGCCTGTTAGACCGGCGTTGCCACCCAGGAAGAAGGTATCCCAGACAACTGGATGGGCCTTGATGTCGGACCAAAGAGCTGTGAACTTTTCCGCGAAACAGTTCTTGAGGCGAAGACTATTCTGTGGAACGGGTGCTTGCATTTATATTAGCGTATAGCTGGTTTTCTGACTATCTCTTCAGTCCACCCGGCGTTTTCGAGTTCCCCGCCTTTGCACAAGGATCTAAATCTCTCCTCGCTGCAAACATCGACGCTGCTAGGAAGGGAGCTGTCGTAATTGTCGGAGGCGGTGATACTGCCACCGTTGTTGCCCAGTATAATGCTGAGGACCAGATAAGTCATGTGAGTACAGGTGGTGGTGCGAGCCTCGAGCTTCTGGAAGGAAAGGTCCGTTGTATGTCGCGCATATCGCCTTTGCCCTTCTGATATCCTTTGACAAGGTACTTCCTGGTGTTGCCGAATTGAGCGAGAAATGAATCAGTTGAAGGAAGGAATCAAGGAACAGAAGTCATAGACTGTAGTGTACAAAATTACTAGGCCGACTGTCCTGGGAATATATTATGTAATGTTCGACTACGATTCTTTCGTGGCTTTACTTTGTCATTGACACGAACTCCTCTTTCCTGACGCGCACAATGGTTAGAATCATAATAAAAGGAGGTTAGTGGTCGTGCATTACGCTCATAATTTCTACTAAGCATCTTAATCAGGCGTCTGGAAGGTATTGGCCTTACTTTGGGATGTTGTGGTCCAGAAACTCACATTATCACAGAACACCGAAGATGAGGTTCTCAAGGCCGCAATAGCGAAGTACGGTAAAAATCAGTGGTATGTACGAGTCCTTCTCCTACCTGCCAATATTTATCCGCTCTAGGGCTCGGATATCTTCTTTGCTTGTTCGCAAAACGCCAAAACAATGCAAAGCACGGTGGTACGAGTGGTTGGATCCTTCAATAAAAAAGACTGAATGGTCCAAGGTGCGGACAATGTTTACTGGGAACCGTCAATTATCTTATTTCTTTGCAGACTGAGGACGAAAAACTTCTACACTTGGCTAAGCTTATGCCCACACAATGGCGGACGATAGCACCCATTGTGGGACGAACAGCTGTTCAATGTCTAGAACGATATCAAAAACTCCTTGACGAGGCAGAAGCAAAGGAGAATCAGGAGTTGGGCCTAGCGGGACCGAGTGGAGATAGTGGACCAAGCGCCGACGATGTTCGGCGGCTGCGCCCGGGAGAAATTGACCCTGACCCAGAAACTAAACCTGCTCGTCCAGACCCGATTGATATGGACGAGGATGAGAAAGAGATGTTATCGGAGGCGCGCGCGCGTCTTGCTAATACACAAGGCAAGAAGGCGAAGCGAAAGGCTCGTGAAAGGCAGCTCGAGGAAGCGAGGCGATTAGCTGTCCTGCAGAAAAAGAGGGAATTGAAACAGGCAGGTATCATGTAAGTCGCATACTTTGAAAGGTGTTATCATACCCTCAATGACCATCTCTCAGAATGCGACATAAAACTAAACGAAAAGGCATGGATGTAAGTCTTCTAATATACATTCCTTCTTCGACACCAACTGACCAATATTTCTCTAGTACAACACTGATATCCCTTTTGAGAAGAAGCCGGCTCCTGGGTTTTATGACACAAGCGAGGAGCAAGCGCGTGTCGCCGCCGCTCCAGTTGGTCAAACACTACGTCGCCTAGAAAACAAACGCAAACCAGAGGAGGAGGGAGCGGAGCGCAAGAAGCGTCAGCGCAAGGCGGCTGCTGGCAAGGAAAGTGAAGGGTCAGGTCATCAGACTAAGTTCATTGCAGCTCGGGATGCGCAAATTCAAAAATTAAAGGAGGCAGAGTCTATCGGAAGAAGAAGGAAACTCGTACTTCCAGCAGCTCAGGTTGGCGAAGCTGAGCTCGAGGACATTGTAAAGATTGGACAGGCTGGGGAGAATGCGAAAGCTTTGGTCGATGGTGGCAGCGACGCTAGTGGCAAACTACTAAGTGCATACGAGGGTATAGAAAATGTTGGAATGACGAGAACTCCACGAACTGCACCGCAACGTAGGACGATATTTCATGTTCCTTCATAATAGGACTAACGTTCTTTTTCTTTTCACAGAGGATACTGTCTTGATGGAAGCGCGTAATCTACGCAACATGACGATGCAGCAAACTCCACTTCTCGGAGATGAAAATACACCTCTTCACGTTGGGCCTGGTGGCGGTACAGGCTTTGAGGGTGCTACACCGGTGCATAGTGTTGCTTTCACTCCTAATCCTCTTGCCACACCGCGCGAGAATGGAACGAACGTCTCTGCGACACCTCTACGGACACCTATGCGCGACAACCTCTCTATAAATCCGGAGGGATTCTCGAGTGTCGACGCCACACCTCGTGATGAACGTCTTCGCATGAATTCAGCCAAACGAGCTTTGAAAGCGGGTTTCTTGGGTCTTCCAAAACCAGAGAATAATTTCGAGCTTCTGGTCCCTGAGGATGAAGTGGCAGGTGGAAGTCTTGAAGACATACCACTATCTGAAGATGCTGCTGAGCGGGATGCAAGATTACGGCGCAAACGGGAGGCGGAGGAGCAAGCAGCACTGGCGAGGAGGTCTCAAGCTGTTAAGCTCGGTCTACCTCGACCTGCTGTCGTAGATGTCGACGCGCTGTTCCAGCGTCTCAGCGTTGACGAAGACCAGGGTTCCGACCAGGGCGATGCTCAACAACTAATTAATGCTGAGCTCGCTCAGCTCCTCCTCCACGACGCCATCACATACCCTCTTCCCGGAACAAATCTTCCAGGTCGCACTGTTTCCACGTATGAACAACCACCAGACAACGATGTCGAGGCAGCAAGAGCAGCTATTCACTTCGAGCTCTCTCTCTCCGTTGGATTCCCCAACGCCAATCCTGAGCAACTCCGCGATGGTCTCCTCGCTCTTGCAAAAGCAGAAGCCGTTGATGAAAATACTTCGTGGGCTGCTGTTCGGCAACATCTAGTTTATGATGCCTCTTCGAAAACCTGGGTGGATCGGGCGGACCTTTCCCCCGCAAAACTCGTTGAAGGATATTCTACTATTCTCGACGATAGCCGGAATGATATGGCAAAAGATGCGTCTAAAGCGGCGAAGATTGAGAAGAAGCTTGGCATTCAATTTGGCGGTTATCTCGCACGGTCCCAGGCACTTTCACAACGAATCACTAAAGCACTCGAAGAACTCAATGCCACTCATGTGGATTACAACAGCTTCTCCCGACTCCGGATCAATGAATCAGCAGTTGGACCACGCAGATTAGACGCCTTGAAAGAGGAGGTGAAAAAACTCACAAATCGGGAAAAGCTTCTTCAAGAAAGGTACGCAGAGTTGGATCTGGAAAGGAGAGAGGCTCTGTCAAGGATAGCCATCCTTGAAGAGAAGGTCATGGCAGAAGCAGAAGCTTTTAATGATGCTCAGCTAGCAGAGGAGGAATAGACAGATAATTTGGCTGGTAATATTAGTTTACCTGTGTAGTAACTTTCCGGAATTGTATTATTGTTGTATTTTAATAGAAACAAGATCATCTATCTGCCTTGTGGTGGTCTTGAGGTGATTGTCAGTTAGTCATTGTCCTTGTCTATATCTTAATCTGAAGCTAAAAACAGTTTGCAGTGAAAGGAAGCCTGCACGGCATTCCTAGCCCTCCCGCCATTCAAGAAAAGGGAAGCCTCTTTCTCCTTGGTGTGTCATCTTGAGTTCGCCCGCCCTCCCCCCGATACATAGCGGTCTCTCTTCCTGGTGATGTACATCCAATCGATTGAGACAAACCAGGTACCTTCAGTTCCTGTGGGGCCAATAGCAGGGGGCATTGCTGCTGGTGCATTTCTCGCTGTAATAGTGACTCTGGGATGTTTGAAATGGGGAAAGCGTGGTATCCGCCGACAATCGGTACGTTGGGATATCGTAAGTTTTCCAAGAAAGCAAATCATCTAACGTGAATCTGAAAGGCAGAAACAAAGCATGAGACTATTCAACGTCCCGCCGTGTCAGAGTTACCGAGTCCAACCCAGAAGCCTATCTTTCCTTACCCCACAGAAAGGAAAGTCAAGTTCGAGGCGAACAATCAGGAATCTGGTTCGACAAGCACGGTTCCTGAAATATCTAAACCGCGGCCGTTGCGGTCCGAGAAGGGTTCTTCACACTTGTCGTTTGGAACCAGGGATCACTACCTTGGGACCAGCAAGCTCTATTTACCAAAGATAGCCCGTAAACCATCGACAGTCAGTTCATTCTCCATGTACTCAACCGAGAGCGGGGAAGAGCATCAAGTGCGAGTGCCACCAACTCTCATCCTGGCCGCCACAGGAGGATTAAACGTCGATTCTCGTCATGGGCGACGTTCGGTGCTTTCGTCGAATCGGAGCTTACTGTCGCGGATGGCTCATGGAGTTCAGGGAGATACACCTCGGCACTCTCAGACCGGTACATCAGTATACACAACAATATCGAGGGATTCATATGGAACGCCCATTGGCATGGCACTTTGAATGGGTACAGAATTGAAGGAGACGACCTCTGATGGACATGGAAATTGACCCGGCGATGACTCCAGTACCGACGAATTTGACAGACCCTTTCGCTTATTACAGAAAAGCACGTACATTCGTATACCACGAAAGTCGACTGAAAATATGTATGGTCCACTATTGTAATGTCTTGAAGTGTTGCTGCGCAGAAAGGAGAATGTTGAATGAAGACGAATAAGTTCCAAATTGAAAGCGGCTACCTGCTCTACTAGTGCGACAGAGTCTTTGAACTGTGCAACCTCATTCCAACAGTCGAGAGGCGTAGAAGAATGAGTTCTAAAAAGTTTACAAACAAGATTGTTCAACACAGGCGTCAAAAAGACACACCTGTAACACGACACGACGGCCTCGGCTGCGGATTTTACTTCAGGAAACTCGCTGAGATTCTTGCGAGATTGGTATCTATCCACTTTGCTGCGGATCTCTTCCAGATCACCCATAAGCTCAACGCTGCCGCGAATGCGTTCTGTTCCTTCCGTTCCATCCTCGGATGGACCTTTTTCGCGATCCAGATTTTCTTTTTCCAACGCAAGTTCAATTTCTTGCCGAATTCTATCCTCCTCTTGTCTCAAACTTTCAATTTCACTCTGGATTCGTGAACGAATGTGGGAGTCCAGAGACGACTGTCGTTCTGATGAGGTTTCGGAAGATTCAAGCCTGTCCGAAAGCTGGTTGACTACATCGTGAGAGAACTAAAGCATATCAGTGTAGAGATACGCTAAGTAGACAAGAAAGCGTACGGAAATCGGCGTCTCGTTTGTAAAAACATGTTCATCCGTTTCTGACTTCGACTGGTTGGCACCCATTTTCAATTTGGGGGGAGGGGCGAACGAACTCGTAACGCAGTCACGTGGAAACTGATTTCCGTGCAAATCAATGACAACAGTTGTGAGTTGGAGTGTTGTTCAGTATATAACATGTATGTATGTTGGCATAATTTCACCATCACATTGCTACATAACACTCATATTCCTTTCTTTCTTCATCTCCTTCCTTGCTCATACACCCTTTGCCTCTCACTTCCTTGTTACAATTGTAACAATGGGCTAAATACTCAATTACACAATGTGATACTGACATCATACCTTAGATCTAATACTTACATTAATCTGTATATAAACAATTCTACAAGGGTCTTAATTCTAACAGATTATAGTTCATTGTAGTGCTATTTGAACACCATACATTGGAACTTCCTTACTATCACATTTCAGGTTCTGAATTTCTGATTGATTGCATTTACAGTGCCTGAATTGATCCTCATACAATGCTCTGAAATTCCTTTATTCTTCTTGTTCTCATTATAGGCAATCATATGATAGGGTAATAGGCTTGACTCTCTCTCTACCATCTTCATAACTATATCTAGCCTCCCCTTCATGTCAATTATATTAGCTCTTAAACTTGCAGATCTGTTGAGCAGTGATCTTGACAGGGTTCAGAAACAAGTGCATATATGGACAAAGCTTTGCAGATCAAGATAACTTGCCTAAGTAGTCCTGTTCTTTAGACTTCAGCATGTTATAACACTCTTTCACCATGCAACTAGTTACTAAACCATCCTACTCAGTCTTTGATATGGCTATGTGGATAACACTAATGATTAAAAGCATTGTTGTTGGGTCAATTAAAATAGACAATAAATTCAGCAATTAAGTTAGATTGCCTTATCAGAAAATTGGGCTTAGTTCCTGAAATAAATACATATGTAAGCTGCTTTTCTGAAAAAAAAAACAAAACAAAACAAATTTTGTAGACTACTTTGTGAATTCTCCTATGATGCAATCAAAGAGAACTTTGGTAGCAGGCCAGTGGGCATTGAGCTTGATAGGGTGAATTTTTGGATAGCTTTGCTCAACTCTATCAACTATATGTAAATCATTCAAACTCATCCAAGCTCAAGTCCTATGAAGATTTGCTGATTTAACCAAGTGACTTTGTAAGCACTATTGCAGATAACAGCAAGTAGCAACAGTAGCGGTGTGTTGCACTTGCTAAGTTTCTTCAAGCATCAATATAGATGCTACAGATGAGGTATAATTCTTGTGAAGAAGAGCATAAAGCATTGCAATTAAGCACAGCTTTTTATCAAGCATCTCTAATGTGTAAACTTATTTGATGACTCTACTAATAAAAAATACAGAGCATGCAAATGCACTGCATAGTGGCTTTAACACGCATATTTCTTGAAGTTCTGCTCACATCAGTAATGGCTTAGTTCATCATATTGACATATACCTTGTTTGTTTACTACAAACTTGCTGTAGAGCAGGTAAAAACTTCAGTCATTAATAAAATTCAAGTTACCTTGCTCAAATATCTGAGGCACTTCTTCACTCATTGGAATTTTGGTTTCTCCAATGAACATGATGAATTTGGCATTAAGATAAACTCATAGTTGGCATCTAAGATGTCATATAAGAAAAAAGAAAGCAACTCTAATCACTAGGAGTGCTTGTGAGAGCACAACACTGATAATTCAAAAAGTGGTAATAAGCTCATGCAATTGTTTGTTGTAGGTAGCTATGTATAGTGTTCATAGCAAGGTAAGAATTTATATGTGTAATGTCACTAAGATCTTTCAAAAGTGTAGATGATGTCCAAAAAGAATAATAGTGCATAGTGTTTGACTGCTAAGCAGCAGAATCAATAGCTAAGACAAAAATGATGGAGTTATAGCTATCTGTTACTTGTCAATTCATCTGTTTGTTAGCTAGCACTGATAAGTACTTGGTGGGGAAGGGCATGCAAACACTGGTTCCAGCAGCCTCATTTGGCATCAAGATTGATTATTGGGTAACTTGATTAGATCAGGTACTATCTTATCAGCAGAAACTTAGGTCCCCAATCAGAAGCCTTGGGACCGTCGGGACATCAAGAAGCTGTGCCTGCATCCGATGTCTGGCAACTTCCCCTCCTTGATGGTTTCAGGCCTAGGTGGCAGCTCTCCATGCATTTATCCAATTATGATAGCAGGGTCATCCAAATTGGGACAGACACCGTTAGCAACTTGGGCAAATTTTCACGTCTCTTCCTGGCATCATACTTCTTGAAGATTTCTTTTTGCCATACGCCGCTGGCGACTTTCACTTCCATTCCTAGCTAACAAAATAGTAGTATTTTACTTACCTTAGGGAGTTAGTGACGGGGACCTAGTGCCATATAAATACTGTACTATGTGGTAGCACCAGAACAATAGACCCCACTGCACATAGCCCATCTTAGCGCACTAAACTCACTTAAGTCGCTAAAGCGCTGTCCATTCCACCAACGTCTCTCTCTATGTCGCGCAAGTAGTTAGCGCCTCTGATCGCCAGCCGTCTAGTGGCACCTCTTCAACTTAGCGTCCATATTGCTAACGGTACCGCTGGGTACCCCATCGCCTCCAGTTGCCAGGAGTCAAGCGCCTGCACATACGGCAGGATTTTGGTTTAGCGACTGATTGCTAAGCATTTCTTTGCATCCTCTGTAGCTCACAAAATCTTTAAGCTCCATGAGTAACTGGGACCCTGCCCGGGACTCTCATACATTCTTTAGCACATGCCCAATGCTACTCTACAGGAGGTGCTAGGTGTCAGTAGCATCATACAGTACCTAGCGACTTTTGGGCGTCATCAGCACTTATGTTCTAATTCTCTGTTTCTTGTGCTTATTGGCATACCTTTAATGTCTCATTTGAAAGCTGCTATGTCAAGTTATAGCTAAAATAGTGCCAAAAAGTGCCAAGACAAATTAAGAAGTGCTAAGGTATGTCAGTAAGCACTAAGAGGCATCAGTAAGTGCTAAGAGATGTTAAATTTGATGCTATAACTGGAGCATTTAGTATCTGAGCTTGAGTGAGGTCTCATCAACTCTACAACAATTAGATATACATAAAGCAGTGTGTGATTTTACTTCATCTTTGGTGTAAATCTATGGAGCTGGGACCCATAACCTCCCACAACAAGATATGTGCAGAGCTAGCAGACTAAGACCAACAAGACTGACTTATGATGAGCACTGAAGATCCATGGGCCATAATTAGTTTTATACATGAAGACAATAACATTACATGTACATATCTGGAAGTCCATGGGTTCAGAATGAAGCCATGAAGCTCAAGAGAACAAAAATTGACTATGTTTATCAAGATGTGGTGACCCATTACATTAGGATTGTAACAAAAGGAGGAAGTTAGGAGGCGATTGAGATAAGCCTGCAAAACTCTTACTAGAAGGTTTACCGTATGATGAAATCTAACAAACTACATTGCATACGACCAGACTGAAAATCCTAAGCAAGCGAACGCGGTCCATGCTGACAAATGGAGTATGCCTGATTCAAACTCTACTATCAGTATAATCGACGTTGAACTGAGCCTATCACATACATTAGTCACATTACTGAATATGCTAGATCAATCTTGATATTGCCCGTGGCTTATATACATATATATATTTGTCTATATTCCAACACTAATGAGTAGGGAGGACTGACACTTGGACTCCGGTACATGATAGTCCTACTCAGTCAACTCCATGTAGTCCTTTTTCTTTTCTAATTTCAACTACCTCTCGGGAGTGTTAAAGTTGTACTTTGCGTTCACTCCAATTGCAAGTAGGAAGTGTGAGAGAAGAGTCCAGGATGCTTGTAACAGTAGTCGGAACTCAACATGGCCTGTAATGATATGAAACTGCAATCTATTGGTGGCCGCCAGACCTCATTCGTGCTTATCGGTCCCAGAAACTTACATTTCTCATGAACATTGGTCTGTTTTATCCTAACTTCCAGGAGCTGCCAAGGCTTTGAAACGTGAGATAAAAGTTTTCGTCAGATAGACATCCACTAGGTTGAAGGCGCCGTCTTCAAGCTATGGATCTCCGATTTCAATGCGCGTTACACGAGGAAAGACGTACAATATCATGAAAAACTGATGTTGCGAGCTTTCCCGGTCAGTGGCCGTCTTCTTAAAGGCATTGTGTAGTTAGGAATACCTTCGATGTAGTAGATAGATCCGTCTTTCATAGCTGCCGAAGTATGCACGCTAGCTCTTTGCTTGAACCTGACTGTCAGCCTGATTGGATTCGTCACACTCTCCGCACTTTTGTGTTTTCGAGCCCTTGTCGCTCCCCTGACATCACAAGGATGGCGTCGACAACGTCAAACGCCTCTCTTCCTGCTTATATGTTGCCAGGAGAACCCGCTTCTCATCCATCTCACCTCGAGGGAGACCCAAGTCTTGCTACGGAAATCCTCCCGGGTCCTCCGTCTCTGGTCTCTATCCAACAGTCTATGCTCAAAAGGGACCCAAAAAAACCTTCTCAGGCCAATTCGTATCTATTCCCCACTGATCCAGGATCGACGTACTCTGGTATCATGCATGGCACTTTGATAGGCCATGAGCAGGAAGCCACCCGCTTGAAGCGCACAAAGTGTGTTTCTTCTTTTTTATGTTCCAGGGACTCTTTTTGACTACTCAACTGCTGCTTGTGTCTTCACTCCCCCCACTTGCCTGTCCCCCCAATTTTTCGTCTTCATCCCCGTTCTTTCATTCGTAGATCCGCTATTGGCCGCGCTCAACGTGCTTCAGCCCGCAACCAGAACGGCACAGTGCCAGGTGGAGAACACCCTGTTGACAGCGACCTTGCGTCAGCATCATCTCTCAATCCGATACCAGTCGATTTGGAACCAGACGCTATGATAGAAGATGAACCCTCGATCTCACGGTCCAACTCTTCCCAAAATTTGCAGGACACGACAACCAGTGCTGTCGGACGCCCCAAAAGAAAAGATAAAGGGAAGGGGAAAGAACCTGTCGTCGTGAGGGTAAAGGAGGAGCCGAGGCCAGTTTCTCTTCATACTCCCGATCCTCCCCAAACCAACTCTGTGAATCTGACTCACGTTTCCTGTCTGTCGTTTTCACTGAACTCACTTCTCCAGCTGAATAACGATGATCACTGTTCGTCGTGTCGTTCATATGGGGCTCTGGTTTATTGCGATGGTTGTCCCCGTGCTTTCCACCTATGGTGCCTCGACCCTCCGATGGAGAGTGTCGATGAGGGCGATAGCAGATGGTTCTGTCCCGGCTGTACAATACGCAAGGTGAGTCATTTTCCAACGCCGCGGTCGTTCTTAATCTTTCTTCCATTGATAGCATCCACCCCGCAAACCCCCACCCTCCCTTTTAGCCCCTCTCATTCACCAAGTGGACAGCACTATCCCCAAGGAGTTCCAGCTTCCTGAAGACGTCAGGACATTCTTCAAGGATGGTGTGTTGAATTGGTTTTTTATCAATTTTCAATGAAGATTTTGCTGAGTCGAATGTAGTGGGTTCGGGACCAAAGGGAACATATATTGACACTTCAGGATTAAAACCACCGCGGCTCAAGTGAGCACTTTAGTTTCATGCCTTACAAAGCTTTGGAGTCTGACTACGCTTCAGTCGTCATGGGCAACTAGAAGAACGTGATACACATCGTCTTAGGGATAGAAACGGGGCCCCGGTGCTTTGTTTTCGATGTGGGACTTCGGCTTTACCCGGAGGACTTGCTGCTGCTTCTCCTGCCACCAAACGTGCTCGACGGTCATCCGCTCTTTTTAAAACAGGCGAAGCTTGGAAAAACATCATATCTTGCGACTACTGCACCCTGCATTGGCACCTGGATTGCCTTGATCCTCCCTTGTCAACCATTCCGCCATTTTCTAAAAAATGGATGTGCCCCAATCATGCTGAACGTATCTTGGTAAGTAAGCATTGTCAAACACATTCCGTTGTTAACTGAAATCCATTCTTCCTTAAGCCTCCAAAGCATAGGATTCCCAAACAAAATGTAACACCTATTGAAATAACAAAACCTAAGCAATATAATAACGGAAACATTGAAGTCACTCACCCTATCGCGATACAGCCCGATAATGGTGCACAAAAAGTGACTGTGGACGAAGTGTTAATCAACGGTCGTCGCTATCGTGTTCCGGAACGGGTCATCGTCTTAGACTTCTGGAACAAGCTCAATAAATCAGAGCCCCAGGTTGAAAAGTACGTTCAAATTCGTATCTATGGGACGAATATTATTCATGGTCATTCAGAGATGCCGATGTAGCTTCCGCGATGTCCTCGCCACTGACATCGCTCAGTTCCTTGGACGACGATGATCAAGCTATCTCTGATATTCCTATGTTTCTTCATAATCCTGAAGACCTCAAAGTAGCACAGGTGAACTTTGCTTCTTCCTGTTCTGAAGTCTCGCACGCTAACACTTATCTTAGATGTTGTGTAGCCTCTCAGTTAACCAGTCAGGGGTCTCAGAGGCTTCTCTGGCACAGCCCTTGAGAAATGGTTCATCATCAAATGGCCCGCAGGTCGAGACTGTTGTGACATCGGCGTCACATGGGAGCAAGGTTATCAGGTTGCCCAAGGTCCCGACTTCCAAGGTCAGTCGTCTGAAAAGCCAGGTGTGAACTCATTTTAAATCTATGATCAAGTTGTCCGAAATTGCGAAACCAACAAAAATGAATGGATCGGCACGCATAAAGGCTCACCGTAATTCTGCTTCTGGCGACTATGTGCCATCATCTGTTCCAAAGAGGAAGAAGGTGAATTATCAGACAGTACCGGTGCCAGAACCAAGTACTCGGGAGTTGCGATCAAGGAGCAAAAATAACTTTGACTCTTCGTTAACGAGCATTTCTTCCCGCGTAAGTCTTGTTGATCTCATCTCTTGCTACATTGA
Organism: Termitomyces sp. T108; assembly: GCA_017657275.1. Classification (NCBI taxonomy): domain Eukaryota; kingdom Fungi; phylum Basidiomycota; class Agaricomycetes; order Agaricales; family Lyophyllaceae; genus Termitomyces; species Termitomyces sp. T108. The sequence continues at coordinate 82,299 of JAGGAU010008260.1, forward strand.
TTTATGAATTAGGCCGATGACTCCGGGAGAGATAGCGTGACTTTTGACGGGCCACTAACTGTTGCTCCGCGCGCTCCCGCTCCTGCAAAGTCCCGACAGATTTTACAAGTTAAAGTAAGTAATTTTCTCCTGGTTACACCGCCTTTTTGATCTTTTACGGCAGGTTGAAGAAACAGACCACAGCTTCATTCTTGGTAGCGTCTCCGCCGGACCCTCTACCACACCAGCTGCGAAGGTGCTACATGAAATTATCCACTACCAAAACCATGCTGATTTGCACGACAGCGACGTGGCCGAGCTCCCGCGAAGGCTTCAACAACTAACATGGAGGTCAAGGAAAAGCGAGGGAGAAAGAGGAAGGAGAGAGAGGATGAGTTACCTCACAACATTGACGACAGAGACCTGATGGACGAAAAACCAGAGAAGGAGAAGAAAGAGAGGAAACCTCGGAAAAAGTTGACCCGTACACCTGCCCGCCGAGGTCCTACCTCTCCTCTCGTTCATGCGGTGTTTGATTCTACTCCTTCAAATGGCCCTCCGACCACGCCATCACTCAAGATAAGACTTCCTCGACTTAATTCTGGGATTCATGCGAGCCCTTCGATTGCTAACACCAATGGTGATACCCCAACGCGACTTTGACGTTTTCTTGCGCTCGAGAGCCACTTCGAGCCTTAACCTTGGTATTTCAACGAAGGACGTGCGATGGCATGTGTTTACATTGGCAACCTTAAGACTTTTTGCCGGCCATGCAAATCGCTACTGAGAGGTTTATGTAATTTATGTTATGGCATACTTCGCATAGATACTTGATACTTGACGATAGAAAACATAATTAAAAATCAATATTGAAAACATGTACTCCATCTTGCCGAATCGGGCAATAGTGTTTACCATATCTGATACTCTGCTTCGGTTTAATGTCTTCTCTCAAGGATCTTGTTGACGAATGGCTCCGGTTGGACCAGGTAACTACATAAATGAACCCTTGCAAGCTCCATACATGGATCATCTTCTGTTCAGAATGAAAACACTAGAACACAGATACAGTCTTTATGGCAGGCAGGAAATACAGATGAACTGGAGAAACGTATGAGGTGATGCTCCTTTATGCGCATGAAAGCTTCCTGTAGTTTGATAAGACACATGTACGAAAGAGTGCGGATCGAATTTGGAACGGCTGGTCAGTCCTTTTACATGCCGGTCGTGGCATTGAATAATGATGATCTACAGGACTGAGGGGGAAAATGGAAGCAGGTTGGGCACGCATGAACGGTTCGTACTTTATTCTAAAATGCTGGATTTCTGACGTGCATCATAGATTTGATTGTCATTCAAGCCTCGCAGGTGAGTAAGAGTACATCTATTAAGTGGTAAATTTCGCGTTGATTGATTCTTCTAGGGCCTTTGTGCATATGTGATGGAACATATCGAAAACGCTGCTCACCGAGGCATTGTAATCGGGCATGATCACCGTCACAACTCTGAAAGGTGGGCAAGGTTAACGGCGGCCGCCTTCATTTCCAAAGGTATCAAGGTCCAATTGTTTCGCGACCTAGTTCATACCCCTATGTAAGCATCGTTTCGTTGTTTGATCCTGCATCTACGACTTCTAAAAAAATCTCAATGTAGGGTTCCGTTCAGTGTCAAGAGATTGAATGCTGCCTGTGGTGTCATGATAACAGGTACGATCTCATCATACTATCTCTGTCTGATATTTAATAATCACAAAAGCGAGCCACAATCCGAAGGTAGGGCAACGAACGATTGCTTGAAGAAAGCTGATACTCATGATTTGTCCAGCAAGACAATGGCTACAAGGTAAAGGATCCTGTATCGAACTCACGAAGCTCATCCTGATGAGAATGCAGGTGTACTGGGAAAATGCTGTACAAGTAAGGCTTCGACCTTCGATGATAAGATAAATGTACCTAGAAAGCATTAGATCATTAGCCCTCACGACGAAGGCATTTCCAACTCCATCAAAGCCAATCTCCATCCACGGTCTTGGGACTTACGCGAGCTCGCGACGTCACCTCTTCTTCGAGATCCCACAGATCAAATGCTCCATGACTATTTCCAAGAGTTGTCGCGTCTCTGTCGAACACCGTATGGCTGTCATTGATGGTTTCTCCGACCTTTTCTGAGTTTTACTTAGTGCATTAAATGGGGCGACGGAGGTCAAGTTCGTTAATACCTCCATGCACGGGGTTAGCGATAAATTTGTATCAGAAGCGTTCGCTCGTTTTGGGTTTGCGCCTTATCTGCCTGTAACGGAACAACAACAGCCTGATCCAGAGTTTCCGACCGTCAAGTTTCCCAATCCCGAAGAAAAAGGTGATCCATACTCAGAATAGCATCATGTCAATGTCCCTAAATGTTCTCAAATACGCAGGCGCTCTGGTGGACATCTCTTTGAATACCCTTGGAACACGAGCTGACCCTTAGTTATCTCAAAAGGATCTTGCCTTGAAGACTGCTGAATATGAGGGTGCAACTTATGTCCTTGCCCAGGATCCTGACTCTGATCGCTTCTCTGCCGCTGAAAGGGGGTAAGGTAGCATCGTTCACTGGGCACGAACACTGTAAGACTGACTGCCGCAGGCTGGATGGTCAATGGATCACATTTACAGGTGACCAGTTAGGGGTTATCTTTGGCCATCGTACCTTTGAGTTATACAAGTCTTCTGGAAAACCCATGAACAAGCTTGCAATGGTCGCTTCAACGGTGAGCTCGAAGATGCTTGAGACAGTTGCCAAGGTAGAAGGTTTCAAATTTGTGGAGTGTTTGACTGGTGAGTGTTGCATCGAGTCGCGTTCGAAGCGTTCAAATGAAAAGCATGAATTTGTACTGTGTCGGTTGTTTAATCTAAGGATTCAAGTTTATTGGAAACACGGCTCTTGACCTCGTGAAGCTGGGATATGAAGTTCCATTTGGCTACGAAGAAGCCATCGGCTATATGTTTGGTTCAGAGATACGCGACAAGGACGGCGTTGCTGCGACGGTATTGTTAACTTTGTTTCCCTGTAGTTTTTCTCCATCATCATGGTCAATTTCCATAGGTCTCATTTGCAGAAATTGTGTCAACATTACACGCGCAAGGAATGACTCTGAATTCTTATCTCCAGGATCTTTACGGACGGTGTGTGCTAGCCCCTCGACCTACTTTTTCTGTTAAAAACCCGCATTTGTTTAACAGTTACGGATACTTCCAGGTAAAGATATACATATAGCATTCTTCTCTCATCACAACATCTGCGTTTAGACTAGCAATAGCTATTTCATCTGCACTGATCCTCCGACCATCGACAAGATATTTGCTCGTATCCGCTTGTATGACCATGTATGTATTTCGTTGACACACAGTGCTCCGCATTTATCTCTTCCCTAGGCTGGATCGCAGGCTGGGCCCTCATACCCCCGTGAAATTGCAGGACTCACAGTGACAAGTGTTGTCGACCTCACCACAGGATACGATAGCACCAATCCTCCTACATACAAACCTTCCCTTCCACTTTCATCAGGCCATATGATTCAATTCCGCGCGGAGAATGCTATTGAGGGAACAAAGATTGTTCTCACATTGCGGTACGTCAGACTGGCTATCCTCCTCAATATCAATTAATTAATCTTCTCGACCCAGCACGAGTGGGACCGAACCTAAGGTTTGTATTGAACTGTCTTTTCAAAAAATCTCCATTCCTACCTGCTTGCACAGATCAAATATTACCTCGAAGGTAGTGGCAAGAATCGTCATTCTGTGGCCATGCTTCTCCCGAAGGTTGTAACAGTTCTGGGTGATGTATGGCTTGAAGCGGACAAAAATGGCCTCAGTTACGCTTGATGGAAGAGATTAGACCAAACAAGACAAGGTTAATTTTTTTTAGATGCCATTAGTAGAACATGCGATATTACAGTGATGAAATCCGAGCCTTCCGCCTGATGTCCATGCTTTTAGCTGCTTCCCAAATTGGCACAGTAATCTCCGTCTCATGTAGTGACAACGCAAGCAGCCTAAAAGAAATCACTCAACACTAAGACAGGCATAGAGACCAGAGTTCTGACCTTGCAGTCATCATCCTTTGTATTAATGATTCAGAAGAGAATGGTTCAGAGGCTGACGACGCTGCCTGCCTCTCATTGACAAAGTCGTCTTGGATGAACTACAGTTTGAAATGAGACGCTGCATTGCATTCTGGACAAATGAAGAACACACTTGGACACTCTTTTCGCCCACTGTCATATTACCAACTTTTGCAGCACCAATCAAGTTCCTAAATGCATCTAATTTCTCTCGAGGGAGTGGCCGAACTGTTTCTGGAGTTGCATAAAAGTCAAAGTTGGCAGTTTGGGGTTGCAGCGGGACATTAATATCGGTCTATAAGGGTGTCATCCCAACAACGAGCATTGGAGAAACGATTATACCTGGAAGAATGCGCTCTTCTTCCCTTCTGCGAGGATTACAAATGTCACATCTGTGTCAAACGCAAAGCGGCTGAACGGAAAGACATATTCAAGCCTTTGCGTGGACATAGCCTCTTGCAAAGCACGCAAATTTACCATGCCTAAGAATGACTGAGGATGAGGTGGTAGTCAAGCACCAAGGATCTCACCGCGTTCGACCACTTTACCTTCGGTGATTCCGCCTTCGGTAACGAGACAAACGCTGCCTCTGGGAAGCTGCAGCCAGCCGCTGTGGAGGTCTTCATTTTTTGACTCGGGAGCAAAGGGCGTGTTGTTGATGGTCTCCAAAGAGAGTGACAGGACAGTAAGCAGCGCGACAACTTGAGAAAGGACATGAAAAAGTGTTGGAGTTGTGTTGGGACCGCTTGGCGAGGGGAAACGAGATAAAGTGAGGCTTAGCGGGAGGATGGGCGGGATGCGAGATTGACTGGGACATAATTGCGAAAATTATGTATAAAGATAAAAAAGATACTTACACTCTGGATATGACGGAGAGAAGAACCCATTCAGCAGCATCAAGGTCTCCTGCAAGGCTAGTATCTGCAATCCAGGAGATCAGCTCGCTGCGGATTTCTTTTGGATGGGGCATGCTGGGATAGACGCGGGGAACAATGGTGGGGGGAACAGGTTGAGAAAAGAGGACATGGAGAGTAGGAACCAACACGGGTGTATCAAGATCAAGACTGGTGCTCAAGCTGCAGCCAAGGTGAGAGAAAGAACAGGTAGATGAAAGCGGAACCACGTACGGTTCAGAGGTCAGGATACCGACAAAGGTATGGATATCGGTGGACCTGAACGCGTCTACAATTCGATCACGGTTGTATACCTAGCCAGGGTCAACAAGACGCGTGAAGATGTGGCGCAGATTATACTTTTATTTGGACACCAAGATGACACACGCCAGGTACCGGAAATTTGTGAGGAAGCGGGGGCGTATGTGCGACGTGTTTTGGGCGAGTGTCGACATTCCCGACAGCGGACGCGCACCAGGGACTCTCGCCAGGGACGCTGACAGCCCAGAGGACCGTGCACTCGCGGAGGTTGGCGTAATCAATGGCTGCAAGCGAGGCCGGGTCGGACTGACCCCATCCACCACAACGTGCGCCTGACCTGCGAGCAAGATACATCTCAGGAGACGGCGAAGTATCCTGGATCATGGCGCGAAAGCGCACGAGATCCCTGTCTTTGTGTTCGTTGGGATCATTGAGGGCAGGAATTTCTGTGAGCGCGTCTGGGGTGGCGAAGATGGCGCTGAAGTAGGCGGCGACTGCGGCGGGGAACGCATCGAGGTCGTCGTTGAAGAGGCCGTTGAGGACAGCGGTGGGGTCGACAAGGGCGTCGGCGAGAAGAGAGGAGACCATGATGACATAAGCTTGATAGATCTTTAACTCGGAATACGACTACGACGACGATGGGCCTGTTCAACAGAAAACCAAAGGCTGCAGAGGACGACGAGCAGAAGCGAGAGAAGGGCGCATGGCGTCGACCAGCCAGTGAGTGGGACGAGCTCTGGGGCTTGCTCATCGTCTGACATGGCACAGACACTGCCTTCAAGCAGCAGCGACTCAAGGCATGGCAGCCCATTCTTACCCCAAAGACCGTCCTGCCCACCTTCTTCATCGTTGGCATTCTCTTCGCCCCCATTGGCGGCCTCCTCATTTGGGGCTCGTCGCTCGTCACAGAGATGACCTTTGACTACACCGGGTGTGAGAACCTCACTCCATCCACCTCCAACACCAGTCTATCCTTCTTCGACATGGACAGCGACAAGTTCAGCTATCGCCTGCGCTCCTCAGACCAAAAGGATGCCAGGCCTTCGAATCCCCGTTACGCCTTTTTACTTGATAACTCAAGCGTTGTCACCCGTCAACGCCAGTGTATCGTCGAGTTCGATGTCCCTGCAGATCTCCCCAACTCTGTCATGTTCTACTACAAACTCACCAACTTCTACCAGAACCACCGCCGCTATGTCAAGAGTCTCAACACGGACCAGCTCAAAGGCAAGTTCGTCTCGGTACACGACCTCCAGAATAGCGATTGCAAGCCTCTTGCCATCATCGGCGAGAAAGCCATCTACCCGTGTGGTCTCATTGCAAATTCATTCTTCAACGACACATTTGACAGCCCAAGACTTTTCAACCCGTCTGGTGACAACTCCAATACCGAGGTTTACGAATTCTCTAACAAGAGCATCGCGTGGCCCGGAGAGGCTAAGAAGTACGCCTCATCTCCCAACGAGCGATACAATCTCAGTGATATTGTGCCACCTCCCAACTGGCAACAACGTTATCCCGACGGTTACACAGAAACAAACCCACCCCCGGATCTTAAAGCCGACGAACACTTCCAGAATTGGATGCGCACTGCCGGGCTACCCACTTTTACAAAGCTTTACGGTCGAAACGATACTGCGCCCATGAAAAAGGGTACATACCGTGTCACCATCGGACTCAGTATGACATTTGGTCTTTCTTGCGACTTTTGACTGTAATTTTTACTAGACTTTCCCGTGCTTCCATACAAGGGCACCAAGTCCTTTGTGATCTCGACAGTGTCATGGATAGGTGGCAAGAACCCATTCCTTGGGTGGGCTTATGTCGCCTCTGCCGCTGTGTTCGTTCTGCTTGCCGTCCTCGGTACCATCCGACATCTTGTCAGACCAAGGTGCGTAATCACGCTATTTTTGCCGAAGCAACAAATCTTATGCCTTGTAGGCGTCTGGGTGACATGTCGCTGCTTTCCTGGAACAGATAATTATTGGTTCTATGTACCTACTTGTATATAATACTCGCCTGTATTTCCTCCATGCGTCGATAGACTATTTACATCTTCCAATTCATGGTACCATTACACCGGAGCACTTATTATATGCAATCCCCTGGCACCGAATAATCGTGTGGCCCGAGGACTCCTCTTCAACAGTGAACTTGGCGTCAGTGAGTTGTTCTGCGACCCAGATGGCAGTTCTTGTGTGCAGAGCGAGGCCGCCCTTGCCGCAACGGATCTCTGAGTTTCCGTCTGCGAGGGCCATGAATATTATAATCTGGTCTTGCAGCCACTGTGGAGAAGAACGTTATGTTAGACAAGGAAATTCTTGATGAATGAGTAGAGGACCTCGTCGACACAACCATCGGCGTGCAAACCGCGCAGCAACTCCCGGGCGGCCTCCTCGCCAACCTTGTAAGGCTCCAAGCCCTTTCTGCCGACTGCACTGCCTCCAATGATACCTCCTCCCTCCAACTCGGCCCACAACACAATTCCGCTCCCTGCTCCCTTCGTGTCCTCATTTCTTTCCCTCTGGTACCAAATATCCACTGCTACCTTGCCCTCCTCCCCCGCTGCATTCAAGCCATCTACTTCCCCAAGCGTATTACGCGCCCCAAGCACCATCTCGCGCCCTACACTCGTCGGCAGCCCCGCAAAATGCGCAATTCCCCCAACATGCTTGACTCTTCCTCGCTCCAGCACCCGCGCAGCACGGAGCCTTTCTACCGGTGCCACTCTCACATTCACCTCCCCGCCGCCCTTGGGAAAGTACCCACGCTTGCGAATCTCGATTTCGCCGCTGCCGGGGGGTAGTCCAAAGTGTCGCCGTAAGAACGGCAGAAACACGCGTTGAGAGTAGTCAATCTGTGGTGCCAATGTCGCATTCGTCCCTCCTAGAAGCGTGAGTATCGATGGTGATGTGCCAGGTGCAAGCGAGAAGAGCAAGAGTGGGAGTGCAATTTGTAAAAGGAGCGTTGTCGATCCTGCAGTCACGCAGTCTGCTGTAAACAAACCAGGCAAGACAGTTCGGCCAGGAACGAAATCGATGGCATCTGACCCAGTCGTGGCACCCGTTAGGCGCGCGGAGGAGATTTGCGCAACTAGCTCGAGGCCTGTACGATGCTGATTCCTAAGCCCAGGAGGTTTACGAGCGTTGCGAATTTTATGGATGGAGATTGGCCTGCCAAGAAGAGCAGACAGCGAAGTCGAGTTGCGCAGGATCTGACCGCCACCCTCAAGGACGCTACCGTCAATGAGGAGGCTTGCCATCGCGCTTGCCATGTGTCGAAGCAAAGATCGAGTTTTAGTGGTTATTCATGGATGACAGAAAGTGTACAATGAATACATGGTAAAAATTGATTGATGTGGGTATAATAATTAATGCGCTCTATGTGAAATGATTCCTGTGTACACTATACCCGTTGAACTGTATGCCCCATCTGTACCAGAGTCAATTCGAACCATGCCAAGAAATCAAGCTCACTCACAGTCTTGCGAAGATTTCCTAACCACGCGGTTGGTTCCCGCGCCTGCACACCCATGTGCGCTCGTACATGCCGCATCCCATGTTCGTGTAACGCACCCAGCATAAGCTCTTGCTCGCGCCGGTACCGTATAGTTGATTCCGCCAACAGTGCCTGCAGATCAGATTGTTCTTTTATTCTATACTGTTCAAAATAAAGTGATTCTTCAGTTAATACATACCTTGTACCGCGCCACCTCTTCCTCGAGCAGCTTGATTTGCGACCGGAAACTAGCTTCTGCCTCTTCGAACAGACCTGGTGCGGAGTTCAAATTAGCAGCATGCTGCTCTTTGAAGAGCTTGTCTTGCGATTTTATGAACTGCATCCATTTCATGAACATCACTCTCAAGTGCGTTGATAGAATTACCCACAGCTTTTGCCTTGGTAAGCTTCTCGCTCAGTGTCTTAGTCTGCTCCTTGAGGGTCACATTTGCCTCATGCAACTCAAGCAACCGCGTTCGGATATCTTCCGGAAGGTCTTTACCTGAGATTGAAGCTCGCAGGTCGCTATAAGGGTGTGTGCGTGAACAAAGTACATTGTTTCATCGGTAAAAATGACCCACCTAAAGTCACGTTCTCTCTGAAGCAGTTTCTCTCGTTGTCCGATGCCCTCGCTCTGCAAGTTGACTTTTTCGAACAGCAGGGTATTGACTTGTTCAAGTTGCATACGATTCTTGTCTGTCAATTCCTTATTCTGCTTCCTTAGACGCTCCACATCCGCTTCAAGGGCCGCTTTGTCCTCATTCACTGAGTCCCGCAAGGTCGCCAGGATATCAAGCTGATCCTTGTTGACCAATGTAACTGGATACATGTGAGTAAATTTTACTAAACAACAAAGAGACTCACGGTCTGATTTAGCGATGGTCAACTCTCTTTCCTGCGTATCAAATTTGACCTGGAGCTCCATGTTCTCTTTACGCAATGTCTCAAGTTGATCTACAGTTTCGTTCAAACGTTGCCTCAATGCGATGGCAGCCTCGGCACTATCAATTATCCTTTGAATTACCCAAATTGTCCTAGAGCAAACAGACGTACCCATCACCGAATGATTTACCACTTCGTATCTCCTCAAGTCCACGTTGTAGGATAAGTTTTTCTCGCTGTGCGGCAAGATAGTCGCTTTCGTATCGCGCTTTCATACGGTTAGCATCCTCCAGTAGGTTCTCCAGTACCAGAACGCGACTCGCGTCGACTTCATTCTTCTTCACTGCTTCAAGCTCACGCTTCAGGCTCCGTACCTGCAGTTTGAGATCCGTCATCGTCGTTCCCGCAATGGCGTCATCTAGCTCCCCACCAAGTCCAAGTCCCGCATGGTCATCCATATCGACGTTGACAGTACCATCGTGGTCATCGGTGCCCAGCAGTTCTGCCTCGGTAAACTCGCCAACAGATGGTCCTTTAATGTGCGAACTTGGGATTGGCCGGTGTGAGAGTAATTCTAGTTCGCGTACGCGTTCTTGATACAGCTCAAGCGTTTCCGAATCTTTAGTACGCTCCTCCACAGTAATTCTTAGTTTCGTTCGGCATTGTTCAAGTTCAAACTTGACTGCGTCGATTTCTTGGGCACGGACCGAATTTCTTGACTCGAGGTCCGCTATCTGATTTTTGTACGACTCCATAAGGGGTTTAAAGGCAGCGACCTTTCTGTATTCTTCCTCAATGGATGCATTCTTGTCTACCAGACCTGCGTTTTGCGATTCCAAAGCCTGGCAGAATGGTTATTCCGCCATAATTCCCAGACATTGTTGATGTGCACCTTGACACGTTGCCGAAGATCGGCGCCTTCCTGAAGTTTCTTCTTGTACTTCTCCATCACGTTTTCAGTCTTCTGTAGCTTATCAGCTGCATGACGATACCTACATAGAATTCACGATCCGTTCGAGCGCAGAAAAAGTGATCTTACTCATCAACTTGATCCTTATACTTATCACGCTCGTCTGCTCTAAGTTGAAGCTCTTCGCACCTTCTCGTCAAGTCCACAACCAGAGCCGTACTCTTCTCAAGTTCGGTCTCTGTCATTGCAAGAGTCTCCTCGTTCTTTTGGCTGTGAAACGACATTAGAAAGGCCTGACAGCAGACAATGCACGCACACTTCACCCCTCAGCCTCTCTAATTCAGCACGCAGCACGCCATCCGTCTTCTCGCTCCGTTTGTTATCCACGTCTCGTCGTATATCCTGCAGTCGGTTCAGCGCGTCTTCTTTCTCAGCGACTACGTCGTCAAAGTTCGTTTGTAACGCGCGGTATTCTTCCAGAAGGGCTTCGTAGACTTTTTGGAGTGTTTCTTTCTCCGAAAATATTTGACTTCGTTCTAGTTGTATCCTGTAATAGTGATCGTCTCTAAGACATGGAATGAACTTCAGGCATGCAAGTTGACAAAAAAACAGTACTCGTTCATGTTTGCTCCAGAGGCAAGAGAACCCCCGTGCATAACACCGATACGCGCCATGACCTACATATGTGAAATAGGTGGAATAGATGAAATCGTACAAAAGAGCAAACCTGCTCAATTGCCTTCATGAGTTGATGCTGGTCGTTCTCGCTCAAGCTTTGGATCTTCTCAATAAACCGCTTATTCCTCTCACACTGCACACCAATGGCAATGGTGATCCTGCACATGATCAACGTCGCCGAAAGATCGTTGCCCTTGGCAATCGCTTGGAGGTCCGGGACATCTAATGAGTCCGTAGGTTTCTGAAGTACGTCCGTGAAATACTGTGTCATGAGCCGATACAACCGTTTCAAGGAGCTGAAGCGTAGGACCCAATTCTCGGACAGCTGTGGGGGACGCACAGAGGACCTGAAATAATCTACATCGCTGGATACTGTTAGGTAACATACAAGCAGTTGTCTATCTGGAATAACGCACACGAGGGAAAGGATCTCAAAAAGGGCAGCACCGTCACTGAGATCAGAAAGAGTAGTTATAGGCCGCGAGAGGTCGAAAGTCGCGAAGAAGTTCAAAAAAGCGGAGAGCTCATTACGCTGCTGTGATGAGTCCGCCATCACGCTAGCCACTCAGCGAGATCGTTAGACTTCTCGACGTCTCAAGCTGACGTAAGACGATACTGATATGTTTACATTCATCCTTACGCTCCTATTGTACAAGCAAGTCACCAATTACAGAATCATCTGCTAATACGTATGGTCTTCCTGCTACCAGTTTGAACGGCGCCAACCGGGTGGCCGTGTTTGTCCAGCTTTACAGGGAAAGTGTCCCCAATCTTTTGTTTCTTAAGATCAGGTCGCACCAGCCTCCAGTTGGACCCAAATTCATCAGGTTTAGGCATGGCCTCAAACAAGGTTGACTTTATGGTCGTGCCAATCAATTCAACCGGGGCTTGTGAACAGGGGCTCGTGGCTCTCCGTTTCAGACACTTTGGGGAGGGGAAATAAGCAAAGTATTTCAGCGGAGTTGATTTATCGCACCTGGCTTAAAGGGCTGGGAGAGTCAGCGTCGACCTCTGTTCGTGCGTCTCACTTCTTTTGCACCTCTTGTTGTGCAATTGACAATTGCCGCTTCAATGACTTTATTTTTTCGTTCTGTCTTCGTTCCTAAAGTAGAATATTCAGTACTAGCTGACGACAGGACATCTAGAAAATACCATCTCCTTGTGTTCCAGTAATTGAGCTTTGTGGAAATTTTTTGTATCCTCCAGCTTAGATTCTTGAGCTTTAATTTGTATGAGGTCCTTCTGAAGTTGTTTGATCCTCAGTACAGCCTGGTCTGACAAATCTATAGCCTTGTCACGTTCAACAATTGTTTTTTGCCACAGATCGCATGTTTCATCGCACTTTCTTCCCAGCGTCTCGATCTGTCTGGCATTGGCAGTTACTTCACTCTGGTATTTGCTGAGCTGCCTCTTTAAGCGTTCAATCTCTCGGGTCTGTTCCTCTGCTTTCCTGAAAACAGGAATTATCCTTTCCCTAAACTCCGTCACAGCTTCAGCGAGAATGACCTGGAACTGTTGAGGCACTTGGGGACAGAAGCTTGAGGCCGCTTACAAACTCACCATATTGTTCTCATTATCCGATGTCTTCGTCAACTTCTTCAGTTTCTTCTCCACAATCTCTACATTGATTGCTTTTGAATCTTGGTCAATCCTGGCTAGACAGTGCACAAGCTTGTTGATAGCTAGGACTTGTTCGTCTTGATATGTCGCCGATTCTAAGTAGATAGGATGTGCATCCCCACGATGTAGTCTGAATCGACATTCGGGGCAAAGAACAGGAGAATTGGAGGAGCTGTGTGAGAACAATTCGTTGATGCATGGTGAACCACAAAATCCATGCCCTATTAAATAACAGTTGAATTCGGGTAATGAAACACTGCGCAAAGTTTCAAAATACCGCACGGAAAAAACTTGAAGTTAAGGGTTCCCTTGAATTCGAGACATATATGACACTTGATCAAAGCCGTGCTCATCGTGTGGGTTATGGCTTGATTGTAGATGTCGTCATTCAGATTTTCGCGCCAGAGATGCATGTCACGTGGCCGCGTTCTGGTCTCGCTCCGAGCACGGACACTTGTTCTCAGTGTCGTGAATGATCACACATTCATCATATGCTCTGACTTTGTTCGAGTATGGGTAAGTCTGGCGCGGGAAGGGATCGACGTGTCTACTCGTTGTAGAGTCTAGGCAAAAATGTTCAGCTAATATAGTCAGGCATGGAATAAATGCAGATCGAAAGCGTTTGATGAAGCTGACTTCATTGTCACGTCTCGCACATGGCTGAACCCAGTTTTGCCTTTTGGATGACGAGCACATTTTTCGCACGTGACTGGAAATATCGTACTTGGTTGGTCGTTTCGATCCAGTCTAGCTCCTAGATATCATTTCCGAGCAAATCAAATGGCTTCCAACTTGTGTGTGCTGGCTTCAAGATCAAGAGGAAATCACGTGTCGTCCAAATGTCACTGAAATAAGTCTGGTACTCGGTTTTAGATGCTCGTTAACGTCGAAGAAGTGGTAGTGGTCACTTCTTCGATGTGAAAACTTGAAGACATGGACAGCATTCACTCATGGTTGGATCAGATAGTTCAACACCCTCGGTAGATCTCATGTTAACGTTCTTATCTATTTGATGGGAAAATCCTGACACCCTCTCCATCAGCTACTCCAAGTATTTGAGCTCTTCCTGTCTTGCTGAGAATGGCGATCGCTTTGCGCAACAGGGATATAGGAATGCCAGATAGCTCAGAATCAATAGGAGGGTCCGTGATGTCGTAAAAAGTCAATATTGTGTTTAGTTGTCCTGTTTCCGTTGCCTACCTTTCATCAATTATGAATAGGATTCAGTGTTCTGAGGCTAACTTACCCAGTTGTGAAGCGTTTCCGCCCACTCGCCTGGTGAGCGCCAATAAAGTAATACTGATTTAATCTGTTTTTGTGGTTCATATGCTGCTAAATCCTTCCCGACCATGGCAGATACAATGCGCGATAAGTACGAGGGAAGGACTCTGCCTGAAAACAGAGGTCGAGGTCACTTGAGCCCAAGCTGAGGATTGACGTACGGTTGATGCGTTCATTACGCAGAACTTCATCCCAATTATGACCTGCAGTCTCTGCATCCTCGATTCGAAGAAAGAAAAGTCGCCTATGGCGTGCGTAGGCTAGCAATAAGTGTGACCATTGTTCAACAGCGATTGCATCTGTTGTAGGGTTAGGCTGCTGGCTGACCGGCCCGTTAGCTTCGAATAACCAGAGTTCAAAGACGATGGCTGACGTGAAAAACGGGGGTGCAGAGTGGATAGAGGGGAGAAGAAACCCTGTAGCAAGGGTTATCTATCTGTAAAGCGGCGAAAACATGCTGCTAACAGACCTGATGATGTTGTATAGGTTGAGAGAGACATATGGCAAATGCCATTTCCGATATTATTTCGAACTGTTTTCCTTAACAATCCCCAGACTTTAGTGTACTTCGACTTTCTAGATTCTACTCTAGCTCATTGTGCTGCCATGTTTGATCCCTGCTCTTGCTCCTTCTAGGTTATTCTTCATCATTTTCGACACTATGCCTTCACAGACGGCTGTAAACGATTCGCTGAAACCGGACCGTGATCTCGAGAGATTATGTTCGAACGGACCGCTAAGGTCACAAGCAATCGCGCCATGTCCCTTCCACCTGTGTAGAAGAATCCATCTGGGTCACCTGTTCAGAATGATTTCCAGCTGAGCGGAAAAATCTTGTGAAACCCTGTGAGCTGGACCCTGTGAACTTGTCGGTAATGGAGCCGTATCTATCCAAAAGCCTGCATCCTCTGAAATATACTTCATCATGTTGTTAACACTGTATACTATCTTGCTCCTCGTTGCCTCCGCATGCTCAATACTTCACGATTATGACTTAACGAAGAGAAATTCTACTGGGTTGACAGATGCCGTGACTTGGGATTCTCATTCGCTTTTTATTCATGGCCAGAGAATCTTCATCCTATCGGCCGAAGTCCACCCTTGGAGATTTCCAGGTAATCCTGATCTATGGGCTGACATTTTACAAAAAATCAAGTCCAACGGATTCAATACCATTTCTTTCTACGTCAACTGGGCCGTCCATTACCCCGCGCCGTCTACCAATGGTGGCCAAGGTGATTTTCAGGAAGGAACATACCGGGATATTCAGAAGTTTATTGATGAAGCGAAGAAGGCGGGTCTCTGGATGATTGCAAGGTTTGTTGAGACAGTTCAAGGCCACACTGACACGTATCACTAACACTCAATGCTTCAGACCTGGACCATATATCAGTGCGTTATACCACGATTTGGAGATTTTTTTCCTCGGCCTCATTCCCGGAATGTAGATGGGGAAACGACTGGCGGTGGTTTTCCTGGTTGGGTCGGCAACATTGCAGGCAACCTTCGTACAAATAATCCGAACTATCAGGAAGGTATGGACACCTGTGATTCTCTCATTGTCTCTTCCAGATTATTCTTCAAGCTTGGACCGTCTATATGACAAGTATCTCGCAGATTATTGCTAAGAACCAGATCACAAATGGTGGTCCGAGTAAGTATTGATCCAATGACAAGGCTCCATGACGCTCACCGACATACACCCATCAGTAATTCTAGTCCAAGCGGAAAACGAATTCAGTGCAAGCCCTGGCAATGATATATATATGCAAGCCATCATCGACCTCTACCGAGCGAATGGTATTGTAGTCCGTATGTCCAACACATGTCGTACTAGTCAATGGCTCAATTGTTTCACATCTTGATATCAGCTATCACTCACAATGATCAGCATGCTGGACAAGCAGGGAACTTCTCTCCCGATCGACCAGGAACTCATGTTGACATATATTGGTGTGTTGAGCTCATGTAGCTTCATATTGACTATTCCAGGATAATGTGATAAATTGTCCAGTGGCGATTCATACCCACAAGGTGCAAATGACTGGGCGCAAGTACAAGCCATATATTACTCGGAGCACGTTGCAAATGCGCCAAGTAATCCGCTTTGTCTTGCTGAAGTACTTATGATTTGTTTCACTTTGAAAATCTTTTGATATATCTCTGGCAAGTTTGGCGGAGGTTTTCTTCTTGGGTGGGGCGCCGTCCCACGTGGTGGCACAGGATATGAGAAATTTTGTATGTCTGTTCCCACTCCATAGCCCATTCGAATTTACCAGTCAAGCATAGCTACGAACCTCACAAACGCCGACTATGGTGACCATCACAGACTCTGTTACTCCTTTGCTTTGCCTTTTACCGATTTTCGACAGAAAACGTTTTCTACAAGGACGCATAGTAAGCATTCCGATCAATAAGCGATTTGTATAACGAACGGACTACGTCAAATTAGTTCCCAGACCGCCACCATACTAAGTACGTCATGATCTAATCCATGGGGTGTATTTTGTGCATGTTTTCACTAGACATCTACAGTAGGGACGCTGGAAGCCTCTTTAAAACCATAATTAAAGCTCCTACAACAGTGCTATTCGGTGGGACGAATTGGGGCCAAACTGTCGAACCGACTGTGTGAGTGGCTCGTGTATCAACGGATGCCTATACTTGTTTGAATTTATGGTTCTGACAGGTACTCATCGTACGACTACGGAGGCGGTAGGGTTTCCCTTTCTGACCTTGGAGTACAACCATCCAATGTTTGTGTCTGACCATACAGGGATCAACGAGAATCGAGTTGCGACACCCAAGATGAATGAAATGAGACTCCAAGGTAAGGGGTTTCTGTACAGTGGAAAACCCACCATTGCTAGATTGGATTTGTTCACAGGGCTGTTCCTTCGAGTTTCGCGCGATCTTCTCGGAGCGACACTCATTGCTAACGGAACGAACTACACATCCTCAAATATGATTCATACTGCCGAACTACGGAACCTAGATAGTGGCGCCGCCTTCTACGTGACCAGGCAGAATGTATCGACGTTAAGTTATCCCTTGCGGCATTGGATGATCATTAATTTACAACATTTTAGATCAACTGCACTCACTACAACCCGCCTCACAGTCGATACTTCGGTTGGGCGGATCATAATCCCAAAATCCGGCAATATCACTTTCAATGGGCGTGAAAGTAAAATCCTGGTAACAGATTATGTGTTTGGATCTATTCCGACACGTATTTTATATTCAACGACGGAGTAAGTTGACCTCGAGTTTTTGCCATTCATAGAGATTGACGCTGACTGACAAAGGATTATGACCTGGACTACGCGAGTGCAATATCTTTTACATAGTGTTGGCACTAAATACTCGCTCACGCAGCCTCGGGGAAGCCGATTATATTGTTTTCTATGGGCCGCCTGGTCAAACCGGAGAAACAGCTTTCCAGTTCGCGAGCACTCCTACCATTTCAAGACCCCCTTTTGTGTCATCCGACTTTTCGAATGGCACCCTGACAATTTCATACTCGTTTTTGACCGGCTCACAATTCATCACCATTCGACACAATCAAAGCACAGTTGTGGTTATTGTTCTAGATAAATTTACGGCCAATACATGGCATGCCCCTGTCATTGCTGGTGAAGGAAACTTCGGACAATTCTTCTCTATCGGTACAAACCAAAGGTTGGTAGCTTTCTGAAAGCTTTCCCTCGTCTGCTTTCTGAATTATGATCTAAGCGTTCTTGTTGCCGGACCGTACGTTGTTCGAACAGCTGTAATCACTAGAAATACCCTTTTGTTGGTAAGTAGACAAAACGTACACGTTGACTTGAGCTCTACCTTTTTGTAGACTGGCGATTTGAATGGAACAACTACTATTGAGTTCTTGGCTCCTACCAATGTCAACTTCCTCACCTGGAATGGTGTTCCAGCCCTTCTTGCTAGAACCAAGAACGGCATGTTCTCTACTAGTCAACACGGTCGTTCTGGAATTGAGCTCCCAATGCTGAATAACTGGAAAGTTTTGGGAAGGTAAAGCAGCTATCCTCCTTTGGCACGGAGATTGATTTCTCCTCAGCTTACCTGAGATCGATCCCACATTTGATGATACGTCTTTCGTAACTGCAGACTTGACCGAGACTAATGTACGGCATGACAGAACCAATCTGTACCGTCACTGATCAACTTGTCAGTACACCAATTTGCCTGTCCTTTCAGGAGACCGGGTCTTGTACTCGCAGCAATACGGGTTTGAATCTTATTCACCATCCTCAAGGATGAGTTCTGATGGACTTGAGGCAGGTTCTATGGCGGTAATCTGATTTTCAGAGGTCATTTCAACGCTAGTGGCTTGGAAACTGCTATCACAACCACAGTGCAATACGGCTTCGCAGGTGGTTATTCAGCATGGTTAAACGGGTTCTTTCTGGGTTCAAGTCAAGGAAATGCTACAATTAGCCAAACGACGAACAGATGGACGATCCCAGCGAACAGCCTACGAGTTGGAAGTGACAACGTCTTCACCATTCTACAAGGCGGGAGTTATCGACTGCATCTACTGCCGAATGGCTGACCTTTTCCCCACCCTAGATCACACAGGGTGAGCTTTGTGATTAAGAACTGATGTGCGGTTCACATACTCTCATCAGAATTGTCGAAACTAGCAGTACGTACTCTCGAGCGATGGGTTTCACAGGTGTCACTGACGCCTGACTTTGACAGCGAATGGCGGAAAGGAGCCTCGTGGTATCAGAGGATTTGCTATTGAAGGAGGAGCCACTAATTTCACTCTTTGGAAACTTCAAGGAAATCTAGTGAATACTTCAATGTCTCACTGTCTTATCGGGTTGTAATTTATCATATTCATCATATCAGGGCGGTGCAACCAATGCACCAGATACATTCAGGGGATATCTCAACGAAGGCGGGTTATACGCAGAAAGAATTGGAGCCCATCTTCCCGGGTTCCCAGATTCTTCTTGGGCAGAAGGGTTGCCTCTGGCTGGCGGTGGTGTTTCCCGTGCTGGTGTTAACTTTTACAGAACAATGTTCGATTGGGTAGGATAGCCAATTCCTTCTTCAACGAGGGCTCAAATTGTATCTTCTAAGGACGTGCCTGACGGACTGGATATCCCAATTCGTCTCTCGATCACACCAAGCGCTATAACATCCAATTTCCGGGTTCAGATCTACTTAAATGGTTGGCAGATTGGAAAGTATATAAACAATCTTGGGTTTGTTTCGCGACCTACTCTACTGCCACGTTGAGATCTCTGATGAACTCCGTTTATGGAAGGCCCCAAACTCTATTTGTTTTACCCGCAGGGTAAGCTAGACTGTAGTTCTAGCTGCAAATATGTTCTTCTAACATTAACATAGGATTTTGCGACGAAAATCAGCTAACACATTGGCTCTATCACTCTGGTCGCTGGATGCCACGGGCGCATCGATCGCCAACCTCGAATTAGTATCTGATGGTACTTTTTCGACTGCTTTAGCATTAATGGATTATACGTCACCGGACTACATGGCCCAAAAACATCTTCGCCCTGCTCCTAAGTTCGTTGAAGCAATGTAAAGAACAAACACTACCTAGTTATGAATTTTCAATTCAAAGGTCCTCTTTTTGGACTTCAAACAGTCTCAGCATAGTATCTAAGGGGGTATTCAGCGATCACTCATCGTCACTCTCGCTGCCAATAAATGCATCAATACTCCTTGACGGTGCAATCTGAATGGGGCAGTATTGGAACATCAATCATTCAAGAACGAAGAGCGATGGGTCACCTTGCGTCTCTTATGTTTGAGATCATCATCGTTCTCAGGATCCTCATCTTCAGAATGTGTCGGTTTCAAAGAGGGGCGTAAACTTGACTCAGCAATCCGGCTACGGGAGCTTTTCAACATAGACTGTTCGAAAGATTTCACATCCTCTACATCGAAAAAAGGTCAATGACATTACGAAAACCATCTAGCTGAAATCCACAAACCTAGTTCCTGTGCTAGGTCTCGCTCGGCTTTGATCCTCTTCGCTTGTTCCATGCTCATCCTTCCTGTCATTCCAAGCTCGGTTAGGATTTCTCTAAGTTTCTTGATTTGTTGTGTAGGCTTCGGCATATCTTTAAATTCTTTCACCCAAGATTTGCGTACACCACAGGCATGGACAAGAGACTAGTGTCGCTTTTAGCAAATTTAGCAAGGAAGCTTCGAAAGACACCAACCTTAAGTCTCTTGATCATTGCGTTATGTTTATCGGATACCTCACCTTTAGACTTGCTACTACTTATTGTTTTCATGCGAGACTATGCCAAGCTCAGAAGATCCAGATAAGAATTTCAAACAGAGTTCTGACCTTATCTCCAGATGTTCGCACCTTCTTTTTTGGCTTGGGATTATCATCAAGTATGGATGCCAGCTCATCGTCGCTGTCATCGGAATCCTAAAGGAACATCAGCTACTACCTCTTTCGGTGACGTCGTTATTAGAATCTCTTGAACCTTTGTCTTCGACTCAGAATTTGTCAGTGCTTGGCCGCTAACCGTACCTTCATTATCGTGAACGATAGTCTTTTGTCGTTTCTTCAATGGCGACTTCAGTGAAATTTGCGGCTTTGTCCCAAACGAATCTAGCCAGTATGTAAACTGAAAGACGACATAATAGCTTACCTCCTTACTTTCGATCTTGCCCTTCGTAAACCTTGTTTCTGGGGAAACTCTGGTGAGATTATTTTCGGGAAGCTCCTCCAAATCTGACGAGTCCTCGACAAATTCCTGCCAAATTGGTTTGGACGTGGCAAATAGTCTCTGAGAAAGTTACAAGTACAGCAGATTTGTATTTGCCAGCTTGTAGTGCTTTTGCTGTCAGTGTATAATCGACACCGTCGGTGACATCGGTTTTACCAGCCATAGTCTGTCTGGACTGAACTTCATCTTTCATTTCCTTCCTTGCCTGTGCAGATGCATCCTGAGCATCGGACGGTCAGTAGTACTTCTGAGCACAGTACAATCGTAGTATCGTTCCATACTTGTATGACAGCTTTCAAGGAATGCTTGTATTGCGGTGTGAGCAAGAAACCCTTTTCTAACTCGTATGCCGTTTCTATTTTGTCACGAACTTTCCGGATAGTTAAGTTACTATATCATGAAGCTATAATTGAGTACTCTTCAGTCCTATTGTATCTAAGATCATACATACGACAAGGTGCCTTCAAGCATAGCATCACGAACTATCTCCCTTGCCGTCTTTTGAAATTCAGACAAGTCTGGTGAAACCATGCGTGATGGAAGAAACAAGGGAAGTCAAGGAATTGGGTAGTAGACAAAGAATTGAAATAAGAGATTATGAACAGTGATATTTGGTTTTATTGACGCGTCTCGCGTCCGCGGAAATCGCCGATACGTGGTTTGTCCTTTGATTTACACCTCTTGCTTCGATGTTGAGCTATAGCCTCACAATTGATCTGCTGTTGTGCTCTTGTGAACCTCTTCTTTCAAATTCGAGTCTTGACTGTTGACGATTGCAAAGTTTCAAAAAAAGTAGTAATTAGCAATGCAAAGTTGATGATATCTCAATTGCTGACAACGGCTTGGTAAAGTATGACTCGATGAACAATGTTTTTGATCGAGGAAAATGGGTCAAAATCAGGTCTAAATAGTTGAAAATCCTTTCTCCACGGTTGCCCAGCTTTGTGATAAGTCCAAATATTCTCCCCTGGCTCCTAGCACACAAGTTTCAATCCTCATTTTGAATGACTGAGCTCACTTCGACACAAAACTTATCAAGACCTTGACCTTCGGCTAACGAAGTCAGGATGGAAGATTCTTCAGAAGCAAGTCAAAATAATCAGATCGAAGCTATAGAAGCTGGAATACCAGTAGTATCCTTCGCAGACATTACAGTGCCCATCATCCGAGTAAATTTCAGAGCAGTCGAGATGAAATTTCGAAAATCTTTAGTATTCTCTGCATGAATGGATTTGGTTCCTACTATGTGAGTACAAATTACAATTCTATATGTCGTCCATGTCAGGGAGACCCCCTTAGTAATGGATCGGTTGTCTCATTTCTCAGATGTCACGCACAACCCAGCGGGGGTGGCTAACGCGAAACCGGAGCGCACCCCAGTTGGTTGCCACATGTCGAGAGCGGTGACATCATCTCGGAGCACATGATCTGGACTGAGGACCATGTGACCTTAAGGATCCCCTTTCGCCAACACTCTCTTGAGCTTCAAGTTATTCTTCTCTAACACTGTAATCTTCTTCGCGTTCGATGCAATTTTCTCTGTCAAATATCTTGCTCTATCGGAGGTACCAAGTGACCCACAACCAAGTTGCCACCATGGTAGTCGTGTTCGTGATGCGATGGCACTAATTGCTGTCAACTCTTCCTCGCAGTCTTTGATCGTTTTTTCAGCACTTGAAATGACTTTCTCATTGAGGGAAATTTCTTGCGTTGCTCGAAAAATTGAATCTTGTGTTTCATTGATTACTGCGACACAAATGACAATTGCAGAGCTTACCATTGGCAAGCCGTTCGAAAACCCACTTAAGAACAGGTTTCCCAGGGCGTATCGTAGATGGTCGACCTAAAGGAATGTTAAGAAAATCATCAGTTAGCCAGAGATGTCATTATGCTGGCCTTCACGTGTTCCAATTGATATAAGTTCTGCATGCTCCATACTTCGAAGTGATGATTCATCTCCCTTAAACGGGAAATTAATGAGAACATCATAATAAGAAACCTTAATGGAAATCGTGGCATCATCTAGGAGAAACGATAGTTCAAGTTCCACACCTCTTGATGCTCTGAAAGTAGTTTGATGAGCGTCCAGGCTTGTTCTCGTGTCCAAGGCAAACTCTTCGCGTCGTCTACGTCCTCACCGAAAGCATTCTTCCTAAGCTCTGCAACGCCTCGTGAGATGATGTTTTCAACAGCATTCTCGACTGTTTGTCCGTTACGGATTTGATGTACGAGCTAACAATTAGCAATCAGCCAACAACATTTCGCACATGAAAGAGATGACTGACACTTTCTAGATCAACTGCTCGCCCTCCAAGACGTTGAACATATGCTACTTGTTTTGGTGTAAAGTCTGCACCAATATCAGCGTCACACAGTTTCTGTTGGACAAAAGATATGGAGCTGTGAGAGTCGGCGTCAGAAAGGGCGATCAAGTTTAGAGGTTTTGACGGTAGAGCTAGAAGAAGAAGCATTTTTCATATCATCTCTGATGATTATAAAATAGCGTCTGACCTTTGGCGACATATCTTGCATTTTCACGGTTATCACTGATAACGATAACATGCGCCACCTTTCATCAGGTGTAAGCCTCGGACATATGGTAAAGCAGCCGGCCAGGAACAAACCTTATTTTCGGCGAGCGTTGCAGCCCATTGTGCCAACACAGTCAAGAGTTCCTCTCGGTTTGAACCAACCCTCACCGAAAAATTCCGTATGACCACAATTGGTAAAGAAGAAACAGCTTCCATCTCCTCCCGAACGATATTTTTCCGCGTGGTCTCCTCGAAACCAAGCTTTTCCTCTGCATTTTCGGCGGACAACTCATTTGATTCATCACCCACGAACATTGGTTCGTCTCCGATTCCAAGTTCACTTATGATCCCGTTACCAGCAACGCAGTCCAACCTTCCGTCATGCCAAATACCTCTTTCAATCTTGGCCTGAATACGCTCTTTGTCCTCCTTCTCTAACCTTTCGCGTTCCCATTTGTGAATTTGGTGCTTGGTAGCGGCACGGTGCGAGGAGCTCACGCCTTTAAGGGCAGTCCCAACTATGGTAAGGATTTGGCGTAACTGATCATGTAAAGAACTGGTAAGACCAGCTGAAAATAGTCATGTTAGACAAATGATTGATGCATGAGATGTGACGATTACCTTTCTGCCCTATGAGGCCGACACTTGCAAGGTCAATGAGATTGTTCACCGAATTAAGGAACGTAAAGACCGGCCAATATCCTGTCTGTGCAGCAAGTGAAGCGATAATCTGTGAATCGGAAGTTGTATTTTGGAGAGCACGGCAATCTATGGTCAGAACTTTACTAAAAGAAAATCTGTCGGCTTCGAAAAGGGTATCACTGGGAACCAACGTACCGTCCGGAATTTACCAAAACTGGTTCTAATAATCTGGTTTTTCCACTGCCCTGAGGACCATGGATAAATTCAATGGTAGCTGTCCGCGGGTCAACGACAACAACGGTAACCCAGGAAAAGAGGGCGCACTGGGGAAATCGGACAAGTAGGATTTGATGGCACCGACGGCTTCCTTCCTCTCCTTCCAACCAACTCCACTGGTAAGTCCAACGGGAACAGGAACTTGGCTCGACGTAGGAGAAAAGAGGTCAAGAGTATTCATGCGTAGCCATTTATAGAACCGGAATTCTGTCGACTTCAGGACCATGACTTCATGAAGGTGTTATCGGAATATTATACCTTTGTAATCAAACCAATCCAGCATTTTGCCTTGGACCATTAGAGACCGTATAGGATCGAAAACCTATTTGTTATTTTATGTATGCCAGTCCAATACAGAAAAGAAAGAATACACGAACTGTATATGTTAAAGTTCCCAAAAGGAACACCAAGAGGGGCAGTGTTATTTTCGGATGACTTGACATCCAGTCGCGTATTGCGTGGGCTTGAACAGGCCGCTGATATGTAGTACGTAGAAGTGTTTTCCCTGTCCCTTCGACAGGAGTATGACATAAACCATGAAGAACATTTCGGGCGATGGTAGCGGATTGAATGCGGCTGAAAATTATTGTGGACGATCTTGAAGTGCCCGCAGGAACAGGTGTAGGAGCAGTTAAACGTTGGATACGACCAAATGGCTATATGTAAAAGGAAGTAAATATGGATTTGAGGGAATGTTAAATGCTCACTCGAAATAACTCATAAAGCGATTGCTCATGTATGTCAGGTCCATCGAACGCAACATTGACTATGGGGGACGCGTATCGGTCCATGTCCTAAGTCATGAGATATTCAATAGGGAGGAACGGCGATGAAAAGAAACAAACCTCTCTCCAGGGCTTGCCTTTGACTACCCATATTTTCCCTTTGTTGGGACCAAGCCAAGATGGCAGGCCTCCGTACTTTGCAGCTACTTCCAACAACTCACGTTCGATGGACTGAAGGGCATTTTCGGTACTGCTCGCGTTATAAGTAAATCGTATGAAAACGCCTCCGTCTTTCTCATAAGGTTCCAAAGAGATGATTCTAAAGTCATAAGATTTGATGTGTCCCAAACGGTGTCGAATGCTCTCCAAGATATATTCTTCACGTAACAAACCAAGATAATGTCGGAAACTGGGTTTCATTCAATGAAAAGAATCACCGTCAATTATACACGTACTCCCACTTGGCTATTTGAACGGGGAAAACTGAGTCAGCAAACAACCATCCTACATGCCATTGGTTTGCGGCAATCTTTGTCGAGGAACCTGCAAGTTCTTGAGTGTCGTTGATTGATACTTCTGAATATAGTCGTTTTTGAGCAAATGATGAACGATATTGGAATCGACAACTCAGTAGCTGAGGTACTGCCTGGGAGAGCCTCGTGCGTGTAATGATCATTGGGGAGAAGAGAAGGAGAACATTGAGTCATACATGAGTGACTCATAGGTAATCAACCACAAGCTTTCACCTATCATGAATATCATGGATTGTTGCAACGTAAGATGGCCTTGAGCCAATGTAACTAGGTACTAGATATGATGTATATATATGACAATGTTGGCCTTAAGCCGAGAGAAGCTACTAATGCGATACAGTTGTAAGTCGTAAATTCCGACAGAGCCCAAGTGAAACGGGTGAAGACAAACCAGTAAGCGTTAATGGGATAGAGATAGGCGATGCACCAAACGCCTTACATATGTGAGACATGTAGACGCATCGAGCTGGAACGCCGGGGGTTGCGCCCTGGCAAACAAAGGATATTGTGACTATAAACGAAAAACGATATGTTTCTTGAGTCCAATAGATATACTTCAGACAGCGAAAAAGAAAGGGGATCATTAGACATGAAGAGGGTTGGATATAGTAAGTCAACGCTTTGCCCCACCTCTTCGGTTGGGGAGCTTGCGGATAGCCCTAGTGCCAGTCCCGGCGGGCGCTGTTGGCGCCGCACCGATGGTGAAAAGAGCACCACCTCCCGTCGCGGGTGCAGCTATGTTGGATGCGTTAAATGGTGAGGCAGGTTGTTGTGCCTGCCCGAATCCAGAAGTGTTTGTGTTTCCAAACCCTCCTGGGGTCGCGGGCTGCGGAAGACTGATATTGACTCCGACAGGGGATGCAGATTGAGAGCCAAATGAGAATGCTGTATTGACAGGGGGCAAGGGCGCTCCAAAGGAAAAAGGTGATTGTTGCTGCGTAAAAGTGGATGGGCTGCCTGGTGCTGATCCAGACTGTGACTGCCCAAAAGTACTTCCGGTGCTGTTGTTGCTCGGGCCACCGAAAGAAAATACAGGAGTCGATCCTGCAGCAGATGTAGAAGCACCAAATGAGAAGGATCCCGTTGTACTTGGTCGCGGTGGTTCATGTTCAGGCTTGCTCTGTCCGAAGCGGAAACTTGATGACGTGGGTGCAGCCTGACCAAAACTGAATGAATTGCCGTCGGAGGGTTTGCCAAAGGCATTAGTAGTGGCAGACGATGCTCCAAATGAAAAGGGCGCAGAATTGTTCTGAGATCCAAAAGAGGATGCAGGCGTGCTGGTACCAAAGGTAAACCCAGTGCTTCCGATTACAGGCGCAACAGCTGGTTTAAGAGCTGGTTGGGTGTCACGAGTCGGGCTTTCATCCATGTTAACCTCTAGATCTTGATTCTTGGGAGGTGTTACGGGGCGCGTTGATTGTCCGAAACCAAAAGGCTTCGTAGATGCGTCACTGTCAACTTCAGTTCTACTGAAAGAAAACCCTACGGGGCCAGGAGCGGGGACAGAAGCAGAGGGCGCAGGCGCCCCAAAGGTGAAAAGCGAGCCCCGAGTTCCGTCTGCCGGAGGTGTACTCGGCGCTGCTCCAAAGGAAAATGGGTTGGTCGTAACCTTTGCATCCGGTTCGTTGCCCTTGTTTTCGAAAGAGAAAGTAGGCTTTTGACCTACGGGAACACCCACATTTCCAAAAGAGAAAGGAGTGCTCGCAGATTTCTGCTCCGGTTCGCCTGCCTTTCCAAAGGAAAACATAGAGCTTGCAGATTTCTGCTCCGCGTCTTTGGCACCTGTATTTCCGAAGGAGAATACACTGCTCTCCTGTTTTTGGTCCGTATCTTTGGATCTCGTGGTTCCGAATGAGAAGGGAGTGTTCGCAGGTTCTTTGTTTGGGATTTGGCTTTCAAAACTTGACTCTCTGCTCCCATTACCACCCTCATTCGGCTTTAGCACCTCGACTGGCCCAAATAGTGGCTTGGAAGTCTCCACGGCTGACGATTTTGATGTCGCGGTCTGTCCAAATGTAAATGGAGCGGGACCGGTGGTCTGAGCTGGTCCGTTCATGGAATTGTCAAACAGCGATGATGCAGGAACAGTCGCTTTGGGAAGTTCGCCGAAAACTCCAGATGATGTTGAAGTGCCAAATATGGGAGCTGGAGTTGAGATAAACGACGGCTTAGGAGTTTCGTCACTGACAACTGCAGGTACAGGAGGTTCCGCCGACTTTGGAAAAGATAAGAGTGGCGTTAAAGATGACTCTCCACCAGACATCGGTTGGGATAGTGACGATAGCCCTGACTGTCCGATGGATGAGAGGGAAGGAGCTGACGTTAGAGAAGTGACAGCAGCTGTGATAGCAACATCGACACTTCCTAATTCTGCAGTAAGCGAAGGCCCATTCACACCTGGACTTTGAGTGGAATCAAACAAAGGAGATTTGCTAGCCAAGAATTCACTGGTCCTCTTGCCGTCGCCCTCCCACAATGGATTATCAGCATCTTTTACGGGAGCCGGCGGATTGGTAGACGAAGGAGTAGATACATTAAAAATCAGTGGAGTGGGCGAAGGAATGTCAAGAGGTTTTGACACAGTTGACGAAGTGGCAAAGAAATTGGGCACCCCACTGGAACTTGCCTCGCTTGGACTAGGCTGAAGTGTGATCGGTTTGGACAAGGCAGCTGAATTCGCAAAGTTATGTACACCATTTGTGACAGCGACAGTAACTTGTGGGGCAGCTGAACCTGAAGTTGTTGTCTCCACGGTTTGAGCTTGCGGCAATGGCGAGTAAGCAGTTGTGCACGAATTATCCTGCTTGGGAGGGGGTTCGGTTGACCTTTCTACCGCTTTACTTATTGAGAAAGGAAGAGTCTTAATCGGGGGCTCTTTTCCTCCCGAAGAATCAATGTCAATAACTTTGGTCTGAGGATATGTGAGACAACAGCCAATTTGAGACAACAATGAGTAAACGTGCCTCCTTCATAAAACTGAACCCTTCCGGAATATTAAAAACAGGAACACGTTTTGCAGCCTCATCCAGGATGTCCATTTCCTTCTTTCTTTCTATCACCGCTTCGTCCACCTCGTCTGTGGCCTCTTCATCAAAAGCAGCAGAAAACTTCATCTTCGAAAGTCTAGTAGGTCGAACAATATGGTTCCTAGATTTTGTGCGTCCAACACGAAGCGAAGAGGACTGTGCGGAAGAAGCGGTATCCAAAGAGACCCGTACTGCCTTTGGGGATGGTGGAATGGGCATTACTGGTTCAAAAGTTGTATCCGGACGATGCACAGCGTTCTCGTGGCTCGTCTGAGTATCGTCATCCATTTGCTCGTCATCGACGGAAAATTCGCTTTTTTCTTCATTTGCTTCTTGTTTCCTTCTGGCCAGCAGTCTTTTCATCCCACCCTCACCGGCGTAGGGTTTTGTCTTGTTGGGGAGAAGAGCCTCCTTCTTTCCGTTGATTTTTCGTCCAAGTCGCTCAGAGCGACCGTCCTCTTGCATAAGAACAAGTTTTGAAGCTCGACGAGATTTGAACATGTTGGTAGATGACGCCGTTGCTGCAACATTGGAAGAACGCAAGCGCGTCGGTACAAGGGGTGTCTTGTAGATATCCATCTCATGAAGAGCCTTCTCTATCACCGTCTCGGGGTGCGGACCTGAAACAATACCCGATTCATACTGGCAGAGACATAGCGATGTGCAACTTACTTGTACTGGCGGGCTTAAGATCTGCTTCACTAAACACGAGAGAACTATGTTGACGAGCTGGAGAATGGTGCTTTAGGAAGGATTAGGCATATGAAAATCGACACATGATCAAGTTGCTTACTCTTCGCACAGAGTCGACGAGAGATCCAAGTGTGACGGAGGACGACCTTGTTAATTCATTTTGCAAGGGTTTCAAAGGCTTCGCCGAGGGCGCATGGAGAAATGTGGGATTTGAATAGAGTGTTTTCAATGGAGGGGGCTCAGAAACCTCTCTGAGAGGTTGCGGCGTCATCGAAGTGCGCATAAGGAATGACGGGCGCCCAGATAGAGGTGGCATTGATAAATCCCGTGAAACCGTTCTAATGAGGTTGCTAGAATCTATCGGGGTATCTCGGCGTAGATGAATAGAAGGAGTAGCAAAACCACTTGAGAAAGGGCGAGGCGGCGGGTCAATGGACATCGTGCGCGAGAGCATGCTGGTCTGAAGATGATTATTATTGTTATTATTGAGATCATAAGATTGCGTAACAGAGGGAGAACGAATGGAGGAGAGTTGGACCGAAGGATTGGATTGTCGGCGCTGTTGTGATTGGAACACAGAACCGGGAGGGTCAAGATAGCCATGAACCGGAGCGGTAGTCTGAGAGTACGATTCGTCGCGAGGAGGACTGTGGATCCTCATGCGCTTGTTTCTCGCAGACCTGTCATCGTCCTCTACAGGCGGCTCGGAGGGGGCCGCTGCAAGGCGCCTCCGCTTGCCTTGAAAATCTTTGGAATCTTCAAAATCATCCGTGCTGGCAAACCAGGCCAAAGGAGCAGTGACGATGCTTTTAAGGCTCCCCAGGAACGAGGAGTTCTGGCGAGACGGCGGCTGTCGTTTCGTGAGAGGTCTTCGTCGTTGATTGCCAGACGAGCTCGACGAGGCCATGTCGAAGAGGAGAACAACAAAGTAACTGTCACACACGTCACATTACAGTGTTACGCCTTCCGGAGCCGACGCGTCAGGACGTTGCTGCCATCCACGATGGAAGGCCCTGTGCACCCCCTTACTCTCAAGGTCATGCGCGTGTCTGTGCGTAGATGTCAATTGCCTTGGCCTGATATCTCAACCTTCGTGTTCCCAGCGGCCTGAACTCTCCGGTACATGGCAACCTTTTTATTCAAGTTCACCCTCTTTCTCCGTGTGTGGTGTTCATGTCGGAACTGTGTTTGGATTCTGATCAAAGTTTCAAATTTGAAGGCGCATTCTACTGCATCCATTGTCTCACTTCAGGGAACCGCACCGCTGCCGAGCCATCCAAAGACTCTTAGAGACCTAACTCATGCTTCTGAACTCCTTACTTTGCCTTCTTCGTTTGGATCAATACAGCTGGGAGAGACGTTTTCGAGTTGCCTGTGTGTCAACAATGAATCCCATTCTGATGTTGAAGCGGTCACCCTTCGAGTCGAGATGCAGACAGCGACGGCGAAAGTCGTGCTCGCTGAATATGGTGGTCCAGATCATAGACTTACTTCTGGGAAGACCTTTGAGAACGTTGTGCACCATGAAATCAAGGAGCTTGGACAACATGTCTTAGCATGTGCCATTACCTATCGTTATCCACCATATTCTCGCTCATCGTCCGGTCTCCACGAACATCCTGAAGATCAGAATTTGCAAACTTTCAGGAAATTCTACAAGTTCTCTGTGAATTACACTCTACCTTTCAAAAACCACTCAAAACTCACCAACTCTTTACAGGTTACAAACCCATTGTCAGTCAAGACAAAGGTCCATACTCCTAAATCTCCGTCTGCAATGCTTTCTAGTATAGAAAGAGAGAAAATCTTCCTCGAGGTGCACATTCAGAATCTTACCCAAGCTCCCATGTATTTTGAAAGGGTGAAATTCGAATGCATGGATGAATGGGAAGCTGAAGATGTAAATTTCCTGGATGACAAGGATCCGCTGTTCTCTGGCCCTCAGGCGCTTATGCAACCACAGGATATAAGACAGTATATATACATCCTCAAACCGAGATTTACGTCGCTGTTACCGCCGGCGCACTCTCCCGGCACTGTTGTTCCCCTTGGAAGGCTCGATATCTTTTGGAGATCGTCTTTCGGTGAACCTGGCCGCCTTCTGACCTCTATGTTGTCCCGTAGAATACCAATACCTCCCGCAATGCAAATACCCGTTTCCGCTCTGCCTCCTCATCTCAAGCGTGCCGTGGCTCACGGTACATCATCTCGTCCACAATCCCCCCAGCCTAACCGATCTAGTACACCACCTCCACGACCTGGGTCACCTAACTTTCGACCTAATAGCACGAACCAATCACGCCCTCAATCACCGTTACAACCGCTTCTGGTGCCTCCGCCAGATTTAGAGGTCGGTCTTCTCATTCGCGACACTCCTTGGGATACTCTCAAGGTGGATCAACCTTTCACATTACCTCTCACACTCGTCCTATCGACTACATGGCAGCCAGGAAACGAGAAATCATGTCGAATCGTTCAGATAGTAGTTCAACACCTTCAGCCTCCACCTGTCCGTGCATCTCAAACTACTAACCTTGCCCCCGGTACAGAAACGTTCAGCCCACGCCTCCCATCATCCGGTTTCTCGACACCTACCTCGGCTACCCCGAATTCCAACTTTGCAATTACTCATCAGCATCTAGCATCGATGACTTCACCTCGTCAACGGGCCTTCAGCGCTTTGCAAGGGAATACAACTGTCAGTAACAATAATACGTCATTACTTCCTCCACCGTATTTCAAGGTTTATGATGACAAGCCACTTCCCACTGTACTATACGTCGGATCATCTGCATTTCAACTACCACCTATTGAGTTAATTCCAGAATCAGAGGCTGCCGGCCAGACAGTCGCAACACAAGACTTCGAACTAACATACGTGCCTACTTCGAAGGGTTTCGCAACGGTTGGAGGATTGCGTATACTTCTGGCTAAAGACATGTTTGTGGATGGCAGTGGTACAGAAAACACTGACCCTGGCGGCAGCTTAGGCCAAGCCCGAACGCTGAAGGAATGGGAAGTAATAGCGGAAGCATTGGTCTCACCATAATCTTTGTAACGCATATGCAATGCGGAAATCGTGAATATTGTATCGTGAATCATTATGAAAAAAATAGTCCGTGACTTGACATGACAAACAAAAGTAATCTAGACAGCAGCCCATGGTTGACTGACGAGCTGCTGCACTGCAACAAGTGCACGGTATCGCACCTCCGAATCTTTGTGGGTCATCAGCTCCATGACTCGGGCCTTTCCATTGTACTTTTCGACCAACCTAAGGTAAAATCATTCTCATGAGTAATGGAACAACAACGAAAAAGATCAAAGTACTTTTTCCCTCTGTCGGTATGTCTAACATACTGTCCTACGTCTTGGACAGCAACAGCTAGGACAAGTGGATCGGTAGATTCATTCAGCAGCCGTAACAAAATCCTACAAACCAATAATGAGCCAAAAAGCGGAAGGAGGTAGTAATGTATGAAGGCGGACCGGAGTTGTTTGCAATCATCGTCGTTCAGTTTTGAAGCATTCTCTTTCCAGAATTCGTCGGACTCATGCACAGGTGACCATGAGAGGTAACCTGAGGAGAGCTCAGAAGTATATTCGTCGTATGTTCTATGAGAAGGTTGGAAGGAGCACTCGCAACACTCCAGACACGACTTACGTGAGGCTTTGGAAATTTGTGTTCAGTTCATCCCGTAGGTATTCAATATCCTCTATTATATCCTCATCTTGCCATTTTCGCCCATAAAGGTTCTTGACGAATGGGAGGAGTTTTGCAGCTAACATCGCGGGGAGATTGAACGACGGAGCCTTGGTAACAAGGTTCTGAGATATAATCATTACCACATCGAATAACAATGGTCGGAGATGGACGAACTCGAAACGTAGCCACAACTACTCTTATGACCTTCTCTTTCACAGCGCCTTGAGCGACATCGATGAGTAGTGGTATTACGTCATATTTCCTGTGAGATGAGTTGATGAGTCTCTGTAAGTAATGTTATTTGCGAACACAGACTTGTCAAGTTCTTCTGCAACGTTCTGTTCGAAAGATAGAAGCCAAAAACACAGTGCTACCTGGTAAGTCATTTGAGGTCCAGGTCTGTGTTTCAGGATCTCTATGTATCTGGAAAATCGTGAATTAGTCAGGACAGAAAGAGCACAGGATATGGAAAGGAAAATCACCCAGCAATGATCCCTGGGACAGCCCAGATTGCCTGTCGGCAGTCACGACGAGCAAGTAATGATTCCAAACATTGGACAGCCACATCGCGTTTGTTAGGTGCCGGTCCTTGTACTAGAGAGGCAAGGGTATCCAAAAATGGTTTTAAATATTGAACTGGTAATGGGGTGGATGCCGAGCTATTGATGATTTGCAGATCGTAAGAGAAGAACACAAGAATACATACCCGCTGGTGAGTATTGTGAGAATTTGAGAGGCTTTTAGTTGTACGAATTCGTCTTGGGTATCGAGGGCTCTGGGTTGGATGATGAACAATGCATATATTCAATACTTGATCCGTAACTACCTTAGAAGAGGCAGAAAAGGAAGATCTGGATCAGCTTCCGCAGTCCTGAGGAACACTTGAACCCTTTCCTCATGGTCTGATGTGGTATGTGAGGCGTCATGTGGCCCACTAGAGACATGGACAAACCAGACAAAGCGTCGGCTATGAGGACCAAGAGACATTGCATCGTGTCCACGCGTTGCAACTTCTTAAGTAAGCGAAAGTAAAGAAGAGCATATGTTTGAAGATCAGAAAGCAGTATCTGCTCAACCTTGGCCTTAGGCTGCTTGTCAACCTTCTTGATCAGAGCTAGTTCCTCAGACGTGATGAGATCTGCACGTTGGTAGCCCTTTGGAGGAGTCAACGAGATGAAATACCGAAGAGAGTAAGCTAACCTCCCAAGGAACCGGTTTGGACCTGATCTTGGAGGACGCCTCATCGAGATAGGCGTTAGAGACGAGGGAGATGGACATGGCGACTGCCAACGATGGAGTGGAAGGGGCACACCACGTGCGTTGCTCACGTGCCGACAGAAAAAGTCGTCCTTGCCGTTAAAAAGTTGAGTCTGTGTAGTAGACAAGAATGCTGTCGCGCAGTGTGCTGGCCTCATGTAGACGACAGCCCAACGGTGAGCTTTCCATCTGCCATATTCTTCATTGCTGATGCTTCTTCAGTCGTCTTCAGCCGTTCGTTAGCTACTGAGGTCGTTTCTAAACCATCCTCATCTTCTCAGCCAGTACCACCAATACGGACCAGAAGACCTCCTCGCGCCATCATTACCACTGCCGTCGTTCTCAACCGCTCGCCTCTTCTCACCCGTACACCCTCCTTGTTTGAGCGTGCCTATTACTCCTACCAAGCGCGCATCCGACGTGCCCTCCATAGCCCGTTTCCTATCGACTTCTATTTCAAACAGGGTTCTCTCCTTGAGACAAAATTTAACTTGGAAGAAAAAAAGCGTGAGCGCAGGGCCTTTGGTGCTAGATTTAAGACAGAAGAGGAATATGTCAGCCAGGAGAAGGCTGCTGCCGACAAAGCTGCTGCAGATCAGCTTGCATTGCAAGAAGGAGAAGACAATAAACTGATGCCTCGCGTCCATGAAGCAGACACCAGTCGTGACTACAAAAGTCTTGACCGCAAGGGCAAGCGCAACATCTATCTCCTCTTGCAGACGCAGTCAGATGGCAAGGAAATCTGGCGCTTTCCTCAGGGCGGAGTAGAAAAGGGGGAGCTTTTACACCAGGTGCGCTTACGACCAGGTGGCTTGTATCTCACCCGAATAAATGTTTACTTTTTCTATTCAGGCGGCGCAGAGGGATTTGTATGCCGAATGCGGGGAGAAGATGGATACTTGGATTGTGAGCCGTAATCCGGTGGGCGTTTACAAGGAGTCAGCACCCGATATGTCATTACCAGAGCCGAAGGCGGAGGTACGTTCAGTCAAAGGCACCACGACACCTTTCGTACTCACACAACTCCAGAAAATCACTTTTTTCTTCAAAGGTCACATTTTGGCAGGACAGATACATCCGAATCCAACTACCATATCTGATTTTGCCTGGTTAACAAAGCAGGAGATTGAAACCCGAGTGGAGAAGGAATACTGGGAGAGCATAAAGAATATGTTATCTGACTACTAGATCATGTTCTACTGAATACTTAATATTAATAATTCATTCCACTGGATCATTTGGGGGCAGCGATAGCCTTTTGGCTTTGCTTGCGGGCATCATCGAATCTTCGGACAATGAGTTGACACTTAGTGGACTTGCAGATGTGATTTGAATTTGCCTTGATCTCATCAGAGAAGAGAGTAAGGCCTGCAGCACGCTCGACGGCGTCCACTACGAGAGAAAATGATGAACGGCACTCTGGCAGAGAATTCCGAACATACCTGGCACGACGAAACTTTCGAGAGGTACCTCATCTGGTATTATGGCATTCGGGAGGATGAATGCACCAGTGGAAATGTCAAGAACATCCGGTTTTGACGGAGAAACCGGTTTTGATGTCAAAACGACTTTGGCGAAGTGTGTGGGAACAGAGACATTTGGTGGAGACCCAATGACTTCATGAGTCTTGAAGAGGCAGAAAAAACGTTATAAACAGGAAACATATGATTAAGGAGTACTCACAACTCGCCACTTTCCATCACCATCTTGGCGAGGCAAGTACAAAGGCACAGTGAATATATACACGTCCTGGAAACTTCCCGTGAGGCGTCGACACCAATCTTCCAGATATGCCCAATCTAGAGTTGTATGTCGGTAAAGAGGGAAGAGGACGAGGGGAACCGTAGAACGAACAATGCCTGTTGAAACCGTCTCCGACTTGGGGTGCTATGTTGGAAAGAAGGAATGTTTCGTCCATGGCTGCCTATGGGAATCACGAATTACTACCGTGAATTGGCAAGGCACAGGACACTACTAACTTGCGAGAACTTAGCATCAGCAGCAGGTACCCTATAAGTCGGAATACGTGAACGAGAGAAGTGTAGGCCAATTTGGCACCTACATATGACCACGATCATATCCGCTCCTGAAGTAGTCCTTCAGTCGTGCTCGGAATGGTACGGGCAAAGATTCGTCCTCGATAAAGTTTGACTTGGAACGATCACCGCCGCCCTTGGAGTCATTTCCAGGCTTCAACGAGGCTTGAGTGAGATGCTCCGCAGTCTGTTACTCGTGTATTAAGCAAACCGAGTTTATGTTCAAATTTTTGGACTGACCCATGCTGGGTGGCGCAAGCGTCTATCATATGCCGCAACATATGCTCGATGCACCAAGGTATCCGAGATGGGCCCTAAACGTTGGAAAGGCTTAAATGCTTGAAGTCGCAGAAGAAAAGTGGTATATGACAGACCAGGATTTCCATACTTCAAAATGGATGATGGAACAGCGATAGAGGGGACGAGAGCATTCTCTTGCAATTTTGCTCTTCCGGCTTTATCCAACTCAATTATTGGGGTATCCGACACAACTGAGGTTGGTCTGATAGGTGGCGCGGTGGACCGACTCTTACTGGAAATGACAGTGGCCACACCACCACCTATGAGAGCTCCAGCAGTAAAGAACGCAGCACGAACCAGGGATGAGCCTGGCATCGAGAGAGATAGCAAGCTTCACGGCCGGGGCTGCTGCCTAAAATAGAAAGTCCTGGAGAAAAATCTTCACGTGCTGTTAAGAATACGTAGCTGGCTGGTCTGGTCGCGTACTTACTAGTAGGCAAACTAACATATATTTGCGTACGGAACCTAGTAATTCGTGTGCTGACTACTGGTGACCACAACCAACCAACCAATCAACAACTGAGTAACCTCAATCCGTCATCAAAATATTTCTAAAAACATTTTCATAAATACAAGATTTACTTGACAGGAGACGAGTGTGGAGCATAGATGGTGGCGTATGTATGATATAGGGAAGAGGATGGGAAGAGCTATTAGGAAACAATTCCATGAAAACGAGAAAAGATTGTAAGTCCTTTTCAGTATTGAAATGAAAATGAGTGTGAAGCTGAATAAAGGACATCGATGATACATTTACGGCAGACAAATTGAACAGTGTGAAGCGGAAATGAAAGAATTGGTCGAATGTAGTGTTTCAGAGTAGGCATTGGAGATCATTTATTTCGCCCCCCCTTTCCCCTGTAAACTATCTGTGCGGACTGCATCAGCATTCTTCATCAGATCTCCAACGGTTCGTAAGTTCTAGCATCAAGCACACCTCTGGTCTGGCTTTCGCCGGCTCCGCCAACCCGACTGTCTCGTCTACCGAAACCCCCGATGCCAGGACCTCGAGGCTGACGAACAACATTGCTGGTGGTCTCATGGCTGCCGTTCAAAGAAGCT
This sequence comes from Termitomyces sp. T108, assembly GCA_017657275.1. Classification (NCBI taxonomy): domain Eukaryota; kingdom Fungi; phylum Basidiomycota; class Agaricomycetes; order Agaricales; family Lyophyllaceae; genus Termitomyces; species Termitomyces sp. T108. The sequence continues at coordinate 119,933 of JAGGAU010008260.1, forward strand.
GGACTGATTGAAGAGGGAAGGCTTGGGACTGGAGGCACAGAATTTCCATTCCCGAATGGGCTGCCACCGTTTGAGAACAGGGAGCCGAAACCCGGAGTGACGCGTCGCGAGGGCGATGCGATGGTAGCATAGCCTTCGCGGATGTTGCCATTGGAGGCGCGGGAGCTTAAACGTGGAGCCTGAGAGTGCAATGTCTTCATGTCCGGCATAGACTTCTTCGCGCGAAGAGTATTCTGTGACGTGACTTGACTTGTCGGGGTTAGATAGGCCGAGGGCGCACGAGAAAGAGTATGAGGCGCCTGGCGCTGTGTTGGTTGTTGGACTGGGGGCTGTTGCTGCTAATGGTTCCATCGTTGATCAATGGTGGGGACAGAAAAAAAAACTCCAGAACACGCACCCTCTGAGGTTCAAAACGAGTAACTACAACATATCTCTCATCTCCTTCACCAATAGAGTAGTGATAAACACCAAGTTTCTGCGCAAGCAGATGGACGACCCTTCTTTGCTTCGGGCTCAGGGATCGGGAAAATGCAAGCTCATCCCGCATGGGATCCTCCTTGAAAACAAGAATCCTAGAGTAAATCTCTAAGGTAGATGGGTCATTCAAATCGACCTCATCCCCCGAACTCTTTCCAGAGACACTCGGCGTTGTAGATGAGGCAGCCTGGCTAGGAACTACGGGAGCCGAGGTGAGTGCCATGTTGTATTGGGGAACCGGCATTGACGACGGGTTGGGCGGAGAATACTGTGGCTGTTGTTGATAGGGTGATCCTGATGAAAAGGAGCGCCCGGGGCTGAACGCCGACGACAGGGTAGGCCCGTATTCATCGTAAAGAGCATTGGCAACATTGGCAGCATTTTGCTCCTTTTCGAGCTGCATGGAACGCATGCGACGGATAGCCTTTTCGCGCTCGATTCTCTCCTTCTCACCCGCTTGTAAAACCTTTTTATACTCGACTCGAAGTTTGCGGCCTTGGACATCGAAACCATTCAGGGCAGCGACGACGGCATCGGCATCCTGCGCCTGGCGGAAGTTGGCAAAAGCCAATCCACGGAATGACCCCTGTTGATCAAGATGATAGTTGAAGGCGTAAGGTGTGGGAATGGAAAGAGATGCCTGTCGGGGAAAAGGTTTAGACTTGGCAGATGAGCGAAGAGAAAAACCAACAATTATATCGAGCAGTGTTTCACGTTTGACATTGAATGGTATATTTTTTATGACAATGGCGGTGGGAATGATTTCGTCCTCTGGATTTTGATTAGGGGTAGATGGAGCCATAGGTGCCGGATTGAGATGCCCCATAGGGGGCGGTGAGCCGCCAGCGGAAGAAAAGTCCGAGTTGTTGTGGGGGGACAGTGACCGACTGTCGGATGGGTTATTATTATGATCAAGCCATTGCTGAAGAGAGGTTGAATTCGGAAGGAAGCAATCGCAGAAAATCGAATGACTGACAGTGGGCAGAGCACTACGGATAGGCTTATTCTTGAGAGGAGACTGATTCAAACCAAGGGGATTGTAGGAAGACTGGGAGTGTATTCCTGGCGAAGTGGCAAAATGATACGGCCTGACATTGCTGTTACCTTCGTAATCGTAACTGTCGTTAAGACGTTGCTGGGAAGGATGAGACGATAGCGACAATGAGGAGATGTCGGGGGGAGAGTTGGCCATTATGTCTTGCAACGAGAGCGCACGGGGCCCGGATTCTGGTGACTGGTCGTTAAAGAAGAGAAATGAAAGTAGAGAAAGAGTCCAAGGAGGACTTTTGATGGAATTTGCAAATCGTCTCTGTTGTCTCGTGCTTATTTCCGCCGGAACGATCTCCTTTGTATATACTACTCATCTACAAACTGACACAGCGACAGGCTGCAGAGGTGCCAGCACATTCTCTACGTCGAACGACACTTTAATACATCCTGAATGATTCCATGGCTCACACAACTTGCGAGTTACCGCAGAACGTGGATGCGGATCAGTCTTTACAGCATTCTCCCTCAACAGAATATCTAATGATGGCAGCACAAAGGTGTGACTGCGGCCCCGAGTAGCTGTCTGCTTTGTGGCAGGTGTTGGATGGAATGCGGCCGGAGGCAGCGATGGAAGCCTATGTTTTGGTGCACTGAAAGGTCGTTAGTGACAAGATCGTGAACACACTATCTTGTTCATACTTTCTCGGTGGTGTTGGGCCGTGCACCAAACGAAGGGAGGAAGGCGGCGCACGACGCCGCATGTAACGAATGTGGTAATGAAGGTTGTCTATCCAATACATTGATAATCAGGTCATAATTTTTGGCACTAAACTCACGGTTCAACGTTCAGCAACCCGTGCCAAGCGCTGAAAGATATTAAGCAAGATAGAAATGACCTGCAACTGATGTTGGCTTTGTCTTTTGATGGTGGCCTTACGTAATGGCACCAGGGTTACCAGAAGAACTACATGGGATACAAAAGGGAGCTACAGATACAGTATCGGTCAGGATAGCGGAACGTCCTTGAGGGGGCGGTAATGCTTGAGTACCTGGGCTTTGAAGGCTGGTGCCATCAGTTAGCGTGGAACTTGGTGCTTTATGTCAAGACCTACCATCAGGCGTGTTCCAAAGCCCCGCCGCTTCAGGGTTCAAGGGTGATGCGTTGTTGGGTTCTATCGAGGAATAAGATACAAGAAATGCAGTGGGATGGTGCAGATGAACGTGCCTCCAAGTAAGGATTGAAGGGAGAGAAGAATGGTTTGAACACTATAAACAGCCGACCACTTGTCCTGCGAGATAGATGTAGTCAACTTGGCTTCGTACACGAAAAAACGAAGATACCTGTAAGATGTCTAGGCAGATCGCACCCCCCACCAGGTCAAAGTTGGGGTGATAACAGGGCGTCTCGAATTTGATCGTGGGTGCAACATAAGGATAATTTGGCGGGAATGAAATGGAGATTCGAAAAGCCAGTCCAGCGTAAACCTGTGAAGATCATATTCGATGAGCAACCAACAGCGACAGGTACATTTGCGTACTGTCTCCGGCGGGCCCTCGATGGTACCGATCCACTCAAAGAGGTTACCATCACTCTTAGGAAATGCAGACTGGGCTAATATTAGTATGACAGCGGGCGAAGATGCGTATGCGACGCACTATGCCCGGGGATGAAGACATCTAAACCGAGTGAACCGAGTGAAAATGCGGTGTTGTGCAAACAAAGGAAAAACTCACCATTAATGTCATGAGTTCGTTCCCTAGACTGGCAACGCGGAGGAGTGAGTGGAAAGAACACGACTGACACACGCGGAGCTCACCGTTTGGCAACACTGCCAGCCACTTGTTGGGATGATTCGGTGGCATTAGACTTTTGGGATTGACGAGGAGGTGCAAGAGAAGTGGTGAGTTGTTCCATGAGGTCGTAAAAAGATAATGTCGTGAACAAGAAAAGTGGAAAAAAGTACAAGCTAAGGACATAAAGTTGAACATGGGTGACATAAAACGGTAGTCACGTGCGCGTCTCGGCCCTGGCACGGGGCACGCAAAGCCAAAGACGAGTCGAATGGGTGGGGAGCTGGGACAACTGGGAGTGGGCGGTGGCCGCTGGCAAAGGAGGCGATGCGAGCGGAGACGCTGTGGACGACGATGTCTGCGGCGGATGGAAACTGCGGTGCTTTTGATGGACCGTGTGAAGACGGATCGCTAACAGCAAAGCAGTCTGGCAGTGGAGACTTGGTCAGAGCCCACTGGGACATGATGTCCAAATTCTCCCCTACTCCCGCAGAACACGCTCTTGTCTCCCAGATCTTCAACAAGGTAGACACCCAGAAGCTTGGGATTCTCACCGGTGATGTCGCGGTCAACGTCTTCGGTGGCGCCAAACTTCCGCCCTCTGTGCTCGGCGAGATCTGGAGCATTGCCGACGACGACAACAACGGTTGGCTCCCACGCAAGGGTGTCGCCATCGCCCTTCGTCTCATGGGTTGGGCACAGAAGGGCGAGACCGTGACCCCCGACCTGGTTTTCAAGCGTAAGCATGGACCTCTTCCGCGGCTTTGATTTGATGCTCAGTTCTCTTCAGCCGGCCCTCTTCCCGAGATTGAAGGCTACTCTGCCATTACACAACAGGCCACTGGCACCTCTCTGGCAAAATCATCATCGCCTCCAAGTCTTCCTCTCCTGACTCTGCAGGAAAAGGCCAAGTTCCTGAACATCTTCAACAAGGCTGGACCAGACGCGACTGGTCTTCTCAGTGGTAGGCTTTTTGATCACCTCTTTATGAGTTGCCATCAATACTTTGTCTTCAACAGGTACCAAAGCTCGGGACATCTTCCTCAAATCGAAATTGAGTAATGACACGCTCCTTCAGATCTGGTCAGGAGCCTCGCGTCTACTGTGACACTTGTTCTGATGTTTGAGCAGGAGCCTTGCAGATACACAAGATAGAGGTGCTCTTGACTCTACAGACTTTGTTATCGCAATGTACTTCATACAGGCCCTTATGTCTGGCCAGCTGACATTTGTGCCCACTACCCTGCCTCCTGGCTTGTATCAACAAGCTGGAGGCATGGGTAATCAAGGTGCTGTCCGGCCTCATATGACGGGCAATAGTGGTTCCTTTAGTCCTCTCAGCGGCGTATTTTCCCAGACCCGCATCCAACCACAGTATACCGGACAAAGTCAACCTTTGCAGCCTAATCATACTGGGTTTTCTGTTACGTCTTCGAAGCCCCCTTTGCCTGCCCGGCCTAATCCTCCCACTTTGACTCCTCAACGGAATGGTCAAACTCCACAATGGGACCTTACTCCAGAAGACAAGACCTCCTCGGACAAATTTTTTGACGAACTCGACACCACACGTAGCGGCTTCATTGAAGGTGACGTCGCTGTTCATTTTCTGCTGAAATCAAAACTTCCGGGCGAGGATTTAGCCCGCGTTTGGTGAGTTTGTCTCAACTTGATGTATCCTCATCGTTCTCACATGAAGATAGGGATCTTGCTGACATCAAGAATGATGGAAGGCTCACACGAGATGGGTTTGCTATTGCAATGTACTTGATCCGTAAGAAACTCGCTGGTGTCGACCTTCCAGCTACCCTTCCTCTTTCTTTGATACCTCCTTCTTTGCGTGATGCTACCGCATCTTCTCCGTTTGCGCCTCTCCAGCAACCGGTTCATCAAGAGCCTCTCAAGGACCTGTTATGGGATGATACTCCACCCACTTCTGCTATCGCCCCGCCTCCTCATGTATCTGAGCCTGCTCCAACACGCTCCGTGCCCGGTATTGTACCCGCCAATCGAGATCCTTTCGGTTCTACGCCTTTCCTCCCCAACTGTGCGTCACATTTGACTAGCTTTGTCGTTTTGCTCATTTAGTGTGATTCGAAACAGCGACGTCTAACCGTGATTTGCTCAGTGATGATGATGATGTTCCCGCTGTACACACCTCGTCTCCTCTACAGGATCTGTCCGCAGAAATTGGAAACGCCCAGAACCAGCTCAATTCGACTAATCGAGCGCTCGATACCTTAAAGAGTGAAAGAACTCAGTCTGACGAACGATTGGCCAGCCAACAATCTCAGCTCGAAAGTTTGCAAGCTCAACTTGCCACTGCAAAGGCTTCATTCGAGTCAGAAACTAAGACTCTGGCTACCATCAGGGAGCGCTACTCGACACAGATCGCAGACATACAGAAGCTAAGGGAGGAACTTATTCGTGCCGAAAGTGATCTAAGTGCCATTCGCGTCGAAAAGGCAGATGTCGAACACGTTTACTTGCGTGACAAGGAGGACACTAGAGACCTTCAACGCAAAATGACTGAAGTCAGCCAAGTAATTGAGGCAACGAAGGTTGAGGTTGAGAAGGCAAAGAAGGAGGCCAAGCAGCAGAAGGGACTACTCGCCATTGCTAAGAAGCAGCTCAGTGCCAAGGAAGCGGAAAAGGCGAAGGCAGACAAGGAGTTAGAGGAGGCTGTTGCAGAGGTCATGGCCATCACCAAGGAACGCACAGATACGGAAGCCGAGCTTGCCGCCCTCAATTCTATCCCAATTCCTACCCGTGTGGATTCAACAACGTTTGCTGCCAACCACCCACTCCCATCCTCGCCTGACCGTAACAGCCCTACTCCTTCTACAGTAACCGGAAAGAGCAATAATCCCTTTGACAAATTACAGAAGTCTGATGGTACTCCTCGTTCCCAATCTCCATTCTTACCCTTGGCTGCTGGGCCGCTTCCGAACCCCAGTGCGGGTGATACCGCGAGCGCCGCTAATGCCATGAATCGAGCCTCCTCTTACGATCCGTTCGGCTTCTCCGCTGCTTTTGAGATGGATGATTCTGCCTCGAGTAGAGCTGCGCCGCCTTTAGATCTTCATCAAACTGTATCTGGAACGTCAACGCCAAAGCCAGTTTCTGATGAGAGGATTCTTGAAGTCCCTCAGTCCATCATTTCTCCCGGAACTGAAGGAGAAAGTGATCATTTTGTCACACCCCCGACCACGGCTACCCCAACTCGCTCACTGACTTCAAGTCCTGTCCTTGTGAATTTGGATGGTAGTGGTACTACCCAGTTGTCCATTCTGGACAATGTCATTTCAGAGTCCTCCAACCCTAATGTCCAAAGCCTAACTAGTAGCACCCACGCGGACCAAGAAAGAGATCTGAGATCGCTGAAGGAGCTAGACGTCATCGAATCGGACAGTGACAGCGAGGACGAAGTTCCTCTAGCAGATTTGGCAGGCAAAGCCAAGATGTCCCCGAAAAAGTCTTCAACTCTAGTCAAAGAGGACGAAAAGTCAACTTTTGATGACGTTTTCGGGGTGACGGCACCATCTGCGGAAACATCCTCAGTAAGTGCACCGGCAGAAAGCCACCCCCAACCTGTCACAGTTGAAGACTCTACATCCGCTGGCGTTAGCGCTTTTGACGAAGCGATGCGTATTATTCCCAACTCTGCAACTCCAAAGAAACAGACACTCACCTTCGATTCTGCCTTTGACGATAATTTTGACTTCAACAGCGCCACTAACAAACCATTCCCGCCCCCTCCAAGCACCATTTCCGCTCCGAATCCGAAAGAAGACGTTCCAACTTTGACTTCTCCTGAAAATCCTCCGTCTGTTTTAGTTACAAAAGATGCTGTAATTGGAAGCCCTTCAACTGTTTCCGAATCCAAGCCTACTTTTGATGAAGCATTTTCGGGATTTGATTCTGGCCCGTCATTGGCTTTGGACAGTTCATTTACTGTTCCTGTGTCCAAGCCTGCCACTGCTGCTTCCTCAACGCCTCCTTTCCCGTCATCCACTCCGGCCGCCCCACCGCAAGAGAGATCAGTTTCTCCTCCTCCTACGGCAAGGAACAAGTCTCCAACACCCCGGGCTTTATCTCCAAAGCCTCCTCGTACATCTACCTCATCTTCAAAGGAGACGCACGAGAAAGCCAAGGAACCTGCCCCAAGGCACTCAAAACTCAGTGTATGTGCTTTCACATTCCATTCTACCCATGCGTTGATGTCACTACATTGGACTAGATTCGTCTACCCTTTGGTAAGAAGAAGAAGCAACAACCAACCGAGCCCCTGCCGTTGCCCTCACAACATCTCTCAATCCCCCAGGAGAAATCGACGCGCAAACTTACGCCGGCCATTGATGAAGACGTGGAAGCCGTTAAGCAGCTAACTGCAATGGGCTTCAGCCGGTCAGTGGCGATTGAAGCTTTAGAGAAATATGATTATGATGTGCAGAGGGCTCTTAACAATTTACTTGGTTCTTCATAAATTATAGTACCCTCACTCTCCTTTTATGTTAAAAATAGGGCATATTTACGTACACATTTGCATTCAATCGCATTTTCCATTCCCTACTGGGAATGTGCTACTTATATAACTTCGCGAACAATGTCTGATTGGTTCCAATGTCATTAAAATTTAGATAGGCCTGTTAGCGCATAAATGACATGAACGTAGTACAATAGTCTTTTGCTCAGCTTCCCCTCGACGAACTTATCATGAAGTATCTATGAAAAGTTAGCAACAGTCAAACATCTGTGAATAGAACTGTCAGTGCAATAACGGAGACTCAGCCTTCAGCAGTAGAGAAAGTTGGTTGTGGGCGTAATCGGATAAACTGGCATGGAGGCCCCAAACCAAAACCTCGCCCTCGTCCACTCGGAGTCAAGATAGAGAAATTAAAATGTCTCATATTCAACTCGTGGTTTTTTGGAACCTTGGTATCCGGTATTGATAAAGTGATGCAAGAATATTGGAATCTAGATGACGTACCTGGAGAACCTGTGGAAAACTCGTATTCTTGATAATCTTCGAGTTCCGCTTCAGACAGGCTACGCTTGAAAGAAGCTTTACTTGACAAGGTGACAGAACTTGAGTTAGAAACAGTATCATGCTCGTGTCCATGCTCGTGCTCGTGCCCGAAGCTCTGCTCATCCCCATACTCGTACTCCTTTTCGTCATCTTCGGCCTCCCAATCACCTTCACCATCTAGAGAATCGTTCCATTCATCGTCGTGCACATCTAAAACACCCTCTATCGCCTCAAAACCTGCATTTACTGATGAGTCTGGGAACAATGAGATTGAGATGGATTTCTAGAGATAATGACTCACCAGCTTGGTTTTGATCTTCTTCTTCTGCCTCAGTTGTCAAGTCAAACTCAGTAACACTATTGACAGGATTGGCAAGGTCTGAACCTCAAGTAAATTGTCGATCGTAATTTGTTTTAGAATTAAGCAATTACCTGATCCTTGCAATTCGTTTTCATCCGGTTGCTGATCATTGAAATCTCCGATGTCTAGAAGTCATTTCTTATCAATACCGATGTCAATAATGATTAATTCATTACCCTTACCTTCTTCAGTCCTAGCAGGTACAATCGCTTGTTCCAGGATCTCGGACTCCACTTCATGGTCCGGATATTGTGTCGCGGTCCATTCAGTCGAAGCAACTTCGGCACCCGCTTGTCCAGACTCATTCAACTGATGTGGATCGTCAGCGTGTAGATGGAGGCCGTCGGGGTTTCTGAGGTCGTTATCTTGACTATAGGCATTTTCGTTAGTTTCAGGTTCAAATTCGGGGATATCACGATTGCTTATGGGCTCCACATTGTTAGTTTCGACTACGGGAGTTGTACTTTGTACTGAAACAACTTGTTCTTCAGGGTAATAACGGTCTTCAGAAGACTCTGTTTCTTGCTCTGTTTCTTGCTCTGCTTCTTGCTCTGCTTCTTGCTCTGCTTCTTGCTCTGCCTCTTGCTCTGCTTCTTGCTCTGCCTCCTGCTCTGCTTCTTGCTCTGCTTCGTAATTATCATGTTGATCTTGATTTTTTTCAGGAACCGATGGACCGTTATCGACTATTCCATAACGTTAACAGCATCAACAATAAAATAATTGAAATTTTTCTACCTTCCTGGTGGTGTGATTCAGTGTCAGTTGCATCTACCTCCGTTACGGAATCTACACCAGGAGCCTCTGCTTGTATCGAAAGATTTACGCCAGTGACAACCGCTTCGGAGGAAGCTTCATTGCCAGATGTTTCCACTTTTGCTGCATGATTGACATCAGAGTATTCTTCGGATGACGAATTTGAGATTTCCTTCTCGACAAGATCTTCTGCGAATTGACCTTCAGTGATTTGACTTTGTAGCAAATGATAACGGTCAATGAATCTGGTCGCTACCGTTCTGAGCCGCAAACGAAGCGGCCCATGTTTATTGAGGCCGTCATGGAGGACATTGAGATCATGTAATGAAAATTCGTGAGCGTACGTATAATCCTGCAGATGGCGTCATTGACATAGTTTCAACGAGAGGAATACTAAGGGACCTTACTTCGGACATAGTCAGCTTTAAATCGTAAGCATCTAGCAGCAGCTCGCCAGTCAATAGGCCAGGTATACCGCTTAAATACTCCTCTCGCCGAAAGGCTTCAAAAACGCTCGATAGTGGCTCATAATAGAGAGTAGGAAGTTGACCTAACAGCAACACTAGGTCGGCATCAGACTTATCTTGGAGACGTGAATCAAAACTAGTCTTTGGTGGAATATTGAAAAGGCTGATTGTGGGTTTATCAGCATTCAAAGAAATCAAGACTGGAGGGGGAGGGTCAATGTAAACACCCTCCAAAATCTCGTGCGGGTCGCTGGTCGAATCTTCAAACTCTGCATGCTGATTTACCTCATCTCCAGAGGATTCCAGATCTGCATGAACATGCACTGTCTCTGAACTCTCTTCCTCTACAGCACCTGCCCCAGGATTTTCGACTTCCAATGCGGGATCAATCCGGTGCTCCTCCGGTCTGACGTCAGATGAATCATAAGCGTCCTTTGTCACAGTCAAACCGCAACTCTCGAGATGGCTCTCTGTTTCCAATACAGTGGCTGTGGTGGGTTCTTCTGTCGTTAGAGGCGGTGCTTCTGGCTGATGAGGGGTAGGCGAGCAAGTTTCCTGATATGTAGAATCATCTAATCTTTGTGTCTCTGGCGTTGGCGTTAAGATAATGTGGGTTGATGGCTCAGTGTCTTCTGCAGCGATTGCTAGAGGCTGTGTAGGATTTATTATAGGAGATCCGTCATGCGGTAGGTCTGGCGATTGAAAGCGAGAGGCGTCATAGACCTCGACATCATGAACATCATTCAGAGCTGCTCCAACAGTTCCCAAGTCATCTTCCATCTCATATTCGGTCTGATGGTGTTCCTCGTCGTAGGGTTCCATATCAACTTCAATGGTAGTCTGCAGCGGGGTGTGGCCTTCAGCCTCCATAGTGGCCTCCTCCTGAGACCAGGAATCCGACGAAGAAAGTTGCATAATATAGTCAGAGTCGGTCTGAAAGTCAACCATTTGGGTGTCAAATGCTTCAAGCATGGCCGACATTGTGGCAGTAAGGAAGAGGGAATTGCTTATGTAATAAGAACAGAGAGACTAAACGATTATGTGCCGTCACGCTGCCTTGAGAATACTAATATTTTTTTTCGAAAACTTGATTTGGACAATGACCAGTCGCTCAGCCGACACACAATATCTGGTTCGCAATGCGATTATCAGAGGTTATCAGGTTTCTTCCTTGCTTGCTACTCCCCTCTACTTAGTATACGCGTTCTCCGCTCGTGGTCGAGGTTCATTCTCTATTAATCGCCTGCTTCGTGCGACCTGGGTCGGTGGGTTGGGGGGTACGAACTGGAAAGCGTAACTGCAAACGCGGACTCACATGTTGCTCTAGGCGCGGTCGCCAGCGGCGGACTTGCTTACGCATGGTACAACACACATAATGAAGACTCATTACGATCGAAACGTATCAACGCAACTTATGATGTCTGTCCCACTTAATGGCCTTTTTTCGCTTCCATGCCTTGTTTAAGGTACTGCATCAAACAGACCAGTCGAATAAGAGCTGAAGATCACGCTACTATTGGACTCGTCATCACCAGTGTATTCACCACTGGCATCTGTTGGAAACAAGCAGGCATTGTTAATCGTATGTTGTGTTCCTCAATCTACTTTCGGTGTTATTTATGGCTGCTTCTGCAGTCGTCTTGGGTGGCGCAGGATTGGGATGTAACATTGGTCTTCTCACTCATTATGGACGATCGTTTCTAGGTGATCCACCAGAAAAGGCACAAATTCCCCTTATTGTCACTCGGAGGTAATTTGGAGGAAGTATTGATACTCTGTTCGATGTGATATTATCTTTGATGTCAATGATATTGACAGCTCTTGTAATGTTCTATTTAGGCTGTTTACCTAGCGAGATCCTTCAGTCTGCCGTCAATTTCTGGATAGACAGTTATCATGTCTTCCTCATTGAATGCCCACGGTTTGTTTGCCTGGCCTTCCCCTTTACGAATGCTTTGTCCGTCATAAGCGTCGATCGAGCTCATATGCTCTGTCGTACAAACGGATAGATGATCCTGGTAATGCAAACGGGATCTTCGCGACCATTGTAAAGCCATTCTTGCAGCACGTTTCCAGTGCTCAACACCTGTGGACTCTTCATGAGATTTCCCCGCCTTCCGCTTGAGGGTCTCGCGTGAGACTGCAGCTTCAGTTCTTGGCTGTAAGTCGGCCTGAGGGTTTGACGAGTTTGACATCCTCCGAGACATCATATTAACGAAATGTGAACCTAGAAGGAGTATTCAGATTATAGACCAAAAGACGCTGATTATCATAATACCTAAGAAATACTTGCGTACAATACTACTCATGAGCTGTCCGCTTTCGTCATCGACGAGATACGGCTTCCCCTTCAAAGCTAGAAAGCCATCATGTCCTTGCGCCATGTACTCTCGAGTGACTATCTTGTACGTTCGTTTGCCATCCCTTGTGATAAGCTCACCGTCAATAAGTTTAGGTGTAGTCATTCCCGAGTGACTTTCGGAACCGATACTTTCCTCCTTCTCTGACAGGGTCCAAACACCCAATACGCGGTTGCCTGGCTCTCGACGCGAGTCCCAGGATACACGCAATCCAGAAACTACAGGAAATCGTCTGAAGATTGTGTATTAGAGCATGGAGCAGCCTCAACGCCTGAGTGTGTACTTGCCCTTCTTGCGCGGGCCATGTTGATAGCGACGACTCTAATGCATCCCATATGGCGGCTCCATCGAGCTCTAGTACAACTGTTGGATCCTCAAACGGGAGGATTTCGAGTATATTTCCAAGAGTCAAGACACCTGGACAGTGTCAGACAAATATAAACAGAGGCCGACAGCTCAGACCTGGACCGTATGTTGAATCACCGCGAAAAGTCCCAGCACATATCAACACTCCATCAGAACCGCCACGACCCTGCATACAAAGCGCATCGTCGTAGGCATGCCGGATGATATCCGCGACTAAGTTGCCTGCGGCAGACTGCAAATGATCTAATAACAAGAACAAGGTAAAATTCAAGGACACACCTCTGCAATGCGAATCAACTGCGAGCGGCAGTCAATAGGGGTGGCTGTCTTGCAAATGGGAGCGCTCATCGTATCAGAGACCGACGAGAGTAATGTTTTCAATAGCTTTTGCATAGGTTCGGAAGATTTGTGTCCGGGTAGAATCCTATGTCGTTTTCCTGCGCGGCAACATTGAATAAAGGGAAAAAATCCATAGAAGGAGCCTTGCCAACCTGTCACACGCTTGATAACCTTGCGTCTGACACTACCAGGAGTCGTACTACTCAGCTCCAAGTTCAACTCACTAAGATCACGAAAATCTGTCCCACTTTTCACGACGAGAACATCACCTCGATCGCCTTCTGCACCGAGCACGTCCTCATTGAGGTCGTAGTCCTCCCAGGAACTAAATCCTTTGCTCACAAAGTAAAGGTGATCATGTCCGCCGAGTATGATGTCGACGCCATGCAAAGATGATATTGAATGAACCTCTTGAGCAGATGGAGAAGATGCATGTAGAGTTTTTGCTAGCGAGATATCCTGTACAATTGTGAATGAAACTTGTCCATCGAATAGACCCATAAATACAACACTTACATTAGGCACCCTGTGCATGTCAGTTCGCGACAAATTGACGGATATTTACGAAAACTCACCGACAATGTGTAAGAGCTATGATCAGGTCACACTGATGTTTTCCACGGAGACGTCGAGAGAGATCAAGCCCAGTCTCTGCCATGTCCTTGTAAATGAAAGTAGAGGGCCATGTCGCCACAGTTGCAATCCACTCCCTGAAGGTAGACAGCATAAAATAGACCCCATCAACAAAGCACTAAATACCTCTCAATCAAGCCAATGACTCCAATCTTGATACCTGCTCTGTCAAAAATCTGGTACTCGTGCAGGCAATCCGGGACTTGAGATGTGTCACTATCAATGACGTTGCTCAGTATCCAGGGCTGAGAACTGAGCTTGGACACAATTCTACAAAATTGTGTAATATTATAATACGCACGAATCTTGTGTCTTGGATAAGCTTTGAGAGGTGTGGGTATCCTGATTTCTCAGATCAGATATATCCACTACCAATCCCTGAGAGCAAACCATCCACCAAAGTCACTCACCAAAGTCAAAGTCGTGATTACCTGTAGAAATAACTTAGCAATGCTAGGGAAGTAGTATAAATGCGAAACCATGGATTGCCCACGCACCCGTCAAAGCCACGTCCGGAGCCAACATGTTCATCACAGGAACCTAGGCATCCTTAAGCATTTGAAGCGGTTATCGGAGGTGACTATAAGAATGGAATTACCATATGACTTCCTCGAGTGACTGAGCTCTCAACTGAAGGAGAGAAAACGTCCCCTGAGAAGAGTACTAGACCTTTTTTCTCGTCATCTGGGAGGTCTGTCCATTTGTTCCTGATCTCATCAAGCACTGCAGCAAATTGAGCTGGATCGATAGTCTCTGGTGAGTTTGGATTTAATTTCTGAGGGGATACACGATAGACGTCGTTCCAGTGTATGATTGGTAAAAAATCCATGACTGACAATGTTGGATAAAGCACAGACAAGTCCGATAATACTACGCTCATGTCAGGCCGCGCCGCGTGATGGATTTGATGGTAAAGTACAACATTGCTATTACAGTGTCCTCTAGTTCTACAGTAGGATACAGAAGTTGTTCCTATTGCCTTCACGGAGTACTGACTTTTTGGTAAATACTTCAGATAGCATTCCAGACGGTTCAGTCTTCTGATAAAGCCAGTAAGCCATTTTGCGACCCGCGTTCCACTTCTCTTTCACTTCCGTAAAACCAATTGCTGCCAGCAGTGATTTGAGTTTAGGTAAGTCAAGATAACGAGAGTTGTTCACGCAGGCGAAGGGAAGCTAAACCAATATCCATCAGACATGGTAAATTTGTTCGATGCTACAATTCGCACGTACTGCAAGAAAGAGATGACCTTTGAATGTCAGAATGTCATGCGCAATTGACAGCATACGTCCTGAATTCATTGGGACATGAGCTACGGATAGTCTATAATGGAAAGAACATGCCTCTATCCTTGGGTTCTGGCACAAAATTGAGCACCAGGCTAAGGCTTATTATGTCCCATTTATTACGGTGTTCAGCTAGGTCGAGTTGAAGAAAATCCTGCTCGATTATGGATGGGTGACGGGAGCGAAGGTCCATGGGAACAGGATCGATCCAGGTCCGGAATACGCTATAGTTGTCAGGTTTAAGAGCACCTACTTCAAGCAAGCTAGTTCCGTTTAGCCTTTTCCGATACGCGAACAAATTTGAATCAGCCTACCGAAGCTTGTAAGAACGATTCTTGTGGAATCCGAAGTCCTTCAGCCATCCTACGAGTATCTTTTCACTTCCACCACCGCGATCAATTCCTTGCCCAACAGCAGACATTCGCTGATAGGCCTCTAGGCCTCCCAGTTGTCTAATCCTATCTTCAATGACCGCCAGGGTTTTTACCGATTCGTCACTATCCATACTGGCTTCTAGCTGAGCACGTCGCTTCAGGAGAACATGGAATTGGCGTATAGTTGTTCGGCCAGAAAGCGGTGTATTTGACTTGTTACTTGCCGACTCAACGGTGACGATTGGAAGCTTTCTTTTTCGGGCTCTTGGCATAATTGAGGCATCGAAAGACAAAGTGGCCCCTGTGAAAAAGAGACACAAACAGGCAAAAGCTGGTACCCGTCTGCTGAACAAAAAGCAAAAGCCTATTGATTGCTGTTTGGCAATCAGATTAAATAATGTCCCCTTCGGGGTGACATACGAAAAAATTGGAACGATACAGAGAAGATTAGCATGGCCCCTGCACAAGGATGACACGCTTTCCCGGAGTGGTAGACCTACGGGTCTCAATATTTATTTTGTTCTCAAAGGCATGTCATATATGCATTTGTGGATGATACACTGCATTACTGCGTGATCCAACCTTTTGACCGCCCATTAACCAAAGAAAAAGCTCATACTAAGCAAAGCTTCAAATAATTAGAAAAAAACAGTAGAAATTGAGAGATAAACATTGTATTATAACAAGGAGATAGTCTGTACAACGAAACAAAGAAAAAACACGCCTTTGTGAAATGACCGAAGCAGGTAACAAAAGGTATGCTAAACGACCGCTGTCGGCTTTAGTACAGAGATGAAAGAAAGACTTCTCAGACAAAGCCTCTTCCGCCCCGTTTTGAATCGATTCTCCTGAAGCGTTCATCTTCTTGTCTCTAGAAGCAGGTTCAATGATAGTTCGGAGAATTCAAATGGTAACCGACCTTCTTGATAACACAAATCGAGGCTAACAAAAGGCATAAAACAACAGCCATATAGCCGTATATCTAATACTGATATTAGTTGTCGGGTTACATGATTTGAAACTGAGTCTTACGGTACTAGCAAACGTGACTTTTAATCATATAGATGCGGTGGGAATACAAGAAAAACGTACGTGAAAATGTTGTTGAGAGTCATATCGGCAAAATTTGTTATCGGTTGAACGCAAAAGTTGCTAGCTACGCTGCTGTTTAAACTTATGACGAAGTCCCGACTTGTACAAAAGCTGCCTCCAATCTCGACCTGATTAGTTCCGTTAAAGTAGCCACAGCAATGAAGCTACAATCATAAGTATGAAAAGATGACGATGGCAAGGTCACATACCTGGTCCTGCAGTTTGATACGAATGTCCGAGCTTGCAGCTGCCCATCTGATATAGAAATTATTGCGTTCCTGGAGGGTGAAGAACCAGATAAAAGTTCCGATCATGACAATACCAGTTGCATCGGCAAGAAGCGTGTAATTGAGAATGACAAGACCGATCGTGACATGGTTCTTTCGAGTGATTGCACCGACAGAAAGCACAAACGTGACAAGAAGAGCAATTCCAAGAACCAAACCAACTATAAGATCATAATATCGAATTGAGTTCTCTGCTAGAGGAGATGAACTTGCCTGTGAGATAATTTGGCGTCAGTACCAAATTCAACAGGGTGTTTTCTGCTCTCCACGCAATTGACAAGGCTACTGTAACAGCACCTGCGGCAAGGAGGAAAAAATCCAAGATAGCCCAAACTCCTATCAGCTTTTTGGAAACCATACTGTATGCCGGAAAAGAAATGTCGGTCGAAATTGTCCCAAGGCTCAGTGTTGCTAAATAAGAAGGCTGGAGAGAGAAACTAGCTCTTTCCGTAAGACTTGGTGTTTGGGGTTAGCCAAAAACACAGGGGCGGCTGTAGCACCCAATAGAGTTGAAGTTTCTGAAGTTTGGAGAAAAGAAAGGACGTTCAACGTCTGGCGCTTGCGCTGCGAGAATGAAGACGAAAAGAGGGATAGTCAGTGGGCAAAAGGTTGAGAGATTAGGCAAGGGCTGCGTACATACCAGGATCGAAAGACGAGAATGGGACGAAACTAATAGTAACAGCTAAGTATTTAGTTGGCGGAGCTAGATATCAGAATAAGTAACATAGCAACAGGATTGTCCCCATGGCACGATGTGGACCACGTGACTCACTGAAAAACCATGGGTAACCGGTCCACGTGCGAACAGCCGAGGGTCTGGGGAACTTCATGGAATCAGCACCGCCACGTTTGAGTCAGACAGTCACACGTCACGATCCAGCATAATTTCAATTCAGACTTCTCCCTTCTCTTCTGTCATTTCGAGCTTTTTACGCCCTTCTACTACTTCTCATCTTGCGAAATATGAGTGACGATTGGGATTCCAAGACTGTCATTGGGTTCAAGAAACAGACCGCTAAGGTCACAAAAACGGAATCACAGTTGAATGGTGAGTGCTTTCCTCTTATTCAGGGGACCTACTTTGTTTACCACAGTCTCAGCCGTAAGATGAAGAGAATACAATTCCGACTTAGACTAATAACTAGCCCAGGCTCGTCGGAGTGGTGCAGTTGTCGCGACCGACAAGAAGCTCTCCCTCGGAAACAAATCCAACCAAGGTACATTTTGTCGCGGTCTATTTTCTTGTGGCATTTCTTACTATGAGCCGGAGGTACCGACCATCAACGCATCGCTAAACTTGACCGTGAGAACGAGGTCGCGCCACCTGCAAAGATCGCGCCGAACGTTGGTCGTGTAAGTACATCCCTCGTGTATTCCGTCTTCTACTCAATGATCCATATTCATAGGCTATCCAAGATGGTCGCATGGCTCTCAAGCTATCCCAGAAGGATCTCGCGCAGAAGGTCAACGAGAAACCTTCCATCATTCAGGACTATGAGTCCGGCAAGGCAGTTCCAAATACTCAAGTCCTTGGCAAACTTGAGCGTATATTGGGTGTCAAGTTGCGTGGTAAGTATCGACTCAGCTTCTGCCTACTCATCTATATCATCGATAACGCAGGATCCGATATTGGGAAGAAGCTGGAAATGGGGAAAAAGTCGTCATGATTGCGTGACATTTTTCGTGTCCGCTTCAACTCTGCTTTGACTTTTGCTGTAATTAGTTTTTTCGATCACTAGATGTATTTTTGGAATACAAGCCTCCTCTCCCCCTCCTTCGTCTACCGCTCGAGAACATAGAGGAACATACGGCGATTAAACTTATGGATATTCTAAGACTCCTGGCACCAGTGTCTTTAGGAAACATCGCCATCCTGTGAGCCCTGAATTTGATCAGCATGTTTATTTTACGATGGTCGCAAGTAAGAGTAACTTACATACGTAATGTAGTCAGGGCTCTCGCAAGCTTTGTATTCTTTGAGCAATTCTTCACATGTTGCTCTGACCATCAGAATCGTACGGTGATGACAGATGAAGAAGATCTAGCCTACCTAGCGTCATTGAACTCTTCCAATCCATTTTCAAACATCTTTTCCTTCTTGTATTGCTCGAGGAATGCATTTCGCTTCCGTAACCGGTCGAATTGGTCAAGCATACGCTTAAACAACGAGGCAATACTCGTGTGGTTTGCGAGCATCAGGCCACTGACACGATGATTCGTCGTGATGTAGGGAGATTTTCGCGTCAACGCTACTTGAATAGACGCTGGTCCCCATGGGATGAAGTTCGCAAGTTGACGTTCACGAATCCGCAGAAGAGATTGATGTACCTGGGGATGATACGTTAATGTGGGACTATTCCTTTCAAAATTTCCGAATGAAGTAATTTCACGTCTGTTGGATCGACATCACCTTGTATTATATTGAGTATTGATATGTAGCAGGCTGTCTTGCTTGGTGTCGTAGAAACCATGCGATTTTTGGGTTGCAATAGACGCCGCATTACGTCTAGAACCGTCGTTCTTCGAATTGGCTTCGCCTGTAAAAACATACGAGTCAGTCGTATTCCAAGACACTCTGTAGAAATGACATGACCTTGTCTATCTGATCACTTGTGAATGGAGTATATGAAGTCATGAGGAAATGACAACGAGGAGTGGGGATGAGCGATGCGATGATGCCAACCAAGTCATTGTTCATATATCCGGGGTATCGAAGTGTTTGCGTACTGGCAGCCATAACGGTTGCAACCTGAAGTTTCGGCCAAAGCCTCAAGGTCGGGTATAAAAAAGACTAGACTTAACCCACCAGCTGGTTTGTTTGATCAAACGAAGGAGTCTGTTGGTGTAACCGATCTGCTGATATCCGTGCAAGTGCGCTATTGTCCAACACCACCACTGAGTCTGCGTGGTTCACGAGACGCTTCAGTGTAAGTAAAGAGTTGTATGGTTGTACTACAACGTCGCCTTCCTGTGAGTTCGGAAACACGCTATATGTTTGGATCAGCTTCTTGGGAAACTTGTCATTCAACCGTTCCAAGATGAAGGATCCAAGGCCGGATCCCGTACCACCTGCTATTGAGTGAGTGAGCATGAAGCCCTTTCGAACGAGAATCAATAAGTTCTGCAAGTCTACTGATCAAGACTTTCGGAAGACAGTACCTCTAAGGAATCACTTCCTTCTGCTTCCCGGTCAATCATCTCCATGACTTCCTCATAAATTCTTTCCCCAGAAGCATATCCTTGTGCCCAGTTATTACCAGCGCCTCCTCCATCTTTTGAAACGAATATATTTTCTGGATTATAGAGTCCCGCGTAAGGCGATGTGAGAATGTTATTAATGACCTGCATGAGTGTCAGCTTGATCGGAAAGCGTGTATTATTATCGTCAACTAACTCTGGGTTCCAAATCGACAAGGATAGCACGAGGAATGTAATGTTCATCGTCGGCCTGGTAGAAAAACACGTCCTTTCTGTCGCCTCCTTCTGTGGCCCACTCCTCTAATATACCTTCCTTATTGATACCGTGCTCGGCGCATAAACGTTGCCAGTAAACAGAACCCACTTTCTAATAATTAATTAGGAGTTCTTCGGACGCGTTGCTTGGGAGTAGGCGCACTTTGATTTCCACATTGGCCCAACTGGACGGTTACAATTTCTCGAGGCATGGAAGCTCTGACCTTGAGAGATCAGGTGATCACTGCCCTGTGAATGGTTCATGGGGGCTGCTTACTAAGTATACAGTGCACAACCCGTGACGCGTCTCCTTCCCGTAGTCTGAGTCAAGACATAGATGCAATTGAAGGTAAAGATCATAAGTGATACTACTACTTGGTCAAGATCAATCTGAAAAATCATCATGATCTGAGAAATACATGTTACTCCCGTCGCCCCTCAGTCTCGAAATTCATTTCTACATCTTCGGTAAGGCTGCTTGATGTTCTCTCTCTTCAACGTCAGATATCGTTCTACTTATTGTCAGAGTTATGGAACAAGCGTAGCTGATATGATCAACTTCAATTTCATCTCGTTAAGTAA
Organism: Termitomyces sp. T108; assembly: GCA_017657275.1. Classification (NCBI taxonomy): domain Eukaryota; kingdom Fungi; phylum Basidiomycota; class Agaricomycetes; order Agaricales; family Lyophyllaceae; genus Termitomyces; species Termitomyces sp. T108. Next base: position 140,570 of record JAGGAU010008260.1, read on the forward strand.
TTTCTCTTGCTGTTTCTCGTGTGTGCGGTGGACTCTGCTCTCTAAGCTTCTCTATAGTCAGTCTGTCAATGTCTTTGTCGTAAAGCACGAGATTCTGTCGGAGCTATGGGCTGCCGGCAACGCAATTCTTGAGCTTTGAGCAAGTTTGTTTTTTAGGCAAGAGATAGACATCAGAGGTTTTTGAAATTTCCCACTGGCACAAAGTAGGAAGATTCAAGAAGCAAGAATATAAACAAGCGATATAGTTTCGATCACTGAGCAGGTTCATGTCAAGATGGCAGGGAAGATATAGTGTTGCAATACACCAAGCCGTTATACCGCTCACTAATGAATGTTATACAGGGAATTGCAGGAGAAATACGACAAGAGAAAGGCCTTTAGTTCCGCCTTTCATACTAAGGTTACCTTTTCATATCGCTTTCCAGTAGACACAAAAGACTAATCGCCTTGAGCGGCTGGTAAATACTGGACAGGGGTTGTTTGTGGTATATATGTCCGAATTACAAGAGATACACGAGATTACAAAGGAAAACCAGAGCGAATATCAAGCTGTCGGGGATAAACACGCTTGGAATTTCAGAAGACGTTTTCAGGTCGTTTGTAGAAGTCATTGGGGTTCCACAAATTCCGGAGCCTTTCAATCGTGAGGCTGGGACGAGGACGACGGGGACGCCACCTTTGGTGTATTCTACATCGATTTTCCCGCCAGCTCCAATGGCCCATTGTTGACAGGTGAGGATGCTTTGATCGACATATCAATCTACAATTTATGAACAAGGAGAGGAAATCGACAGACTTGATAGTAGGTGTGCTTGCCGCATATGGAGTAGGAACCACAATATGAGTGCCGTTTTGAGGCTACCCACGTGGAAACCGTCAGTGGTTGTTGATAAGAAGACGCACTCAATAATGTAACACACCGGGGATCCAATGTTTGTGACCACAGAGATGATATCACCTTTCTTTACAGCCAGACCATATCGGCTTGTAGTCAGTATTTCAGTCTTTTGTGACGTCCAGTCCGTTGTATTTGCAAAAAAGTTTCGAAGCTATGCACCAAATTTACCATCCCATGCGCGAAAGACGAGAATATGCACTTGCCTTGTTCAATGAAGAAATGAGCTCGTAAGTTGGGGTCTTCTTATAGTTGGAAGTCCACAGAGGTTCGCGATTGTACTAAAACCATCTTGTCAGACAATGGATGACAGAACAACCTGGATACCATCAAAGCCTCACGGGATCACTATTTCCACTGAAACCTTGCTCTTGTCCATAATATACGATGGGTATACCATCCGTCAGAAATGTCAGAATCATCGCATTGCTAGCAGAGTTAGTTGTAGCCTACTTGCAAAATCGTCTGACATACTAGAGACTCTGAGGATCAACAGACAAATTGTGCCACCGAGGCAGATCTTGATTTTCCAGGAAGTTACCAAGTAGTCCCACGTCCTAGCTTTCAAGTGAGATTGTAATTATGTGATACAATGAGACTCCTCTGTACGGCAAACTTCTGCTTCGATTCTTCGATTATCTGGACCAGCGCTGTTATATTATTTGGCCCAGGAATTGTAAATGCTTCGATCAGGCCAGAGTAAAATGGGTAATTGAGAACTGAATCGAGGGATTTAGGACCCTGATACTGCGCAACCGGCCTAAAGAAATCAAGTAGCTGACATAAGGAGATAGTAACCAACTACTCACTCTACACCACTGCCACCATAAACTTCCCCCATGCAAAAAACGCCTGCCTTGGCACAGAACGTTGGCCAAAAGTCCATCTGTACATGTCTACGCAGCTTTGTTCAGGAAAGTTCTATAAAACCATGTAATATTGAACGAACTTTGCAGCTACATCGTTCAATGAGACCGGGACGATAGTGTTTGAGATTCAAGCACAAGTCCTTACCATCAATCCGAAGGCCGTCAATACTGTACTCCTGAACCAAGTCCTGTATCCACTCTCCATATCGTTCAATGACAGCAGTGTTACGTGTGTCAAGATCCGGTAAAGCGACCTTTTCATCGCCCAGCCAGCAATCTTGTTCACTTGTAGTGTTTCCCCAGACGATGGGACAATATGGATGATAGTATGACTTGACTATTCAAGCTCAAGAATGGCAAAAGGACTAATTGTAACCAACCTTGTTGTTAAAAAAGTAGGAAGAGTAATCCGGCGTGGTCGATGTGGCCATGACATTGTTGACGACAACGTCGACCATGAGATACCTATTGAAATCAATCTTCAATGTAGATAACAGGTCACAAAAATAGGGACGTACATGTTGCGTCGATGCAGTTCTGCAGACAAGGATTTCAGGTCATCACTAGTCCCGAATCTGTCGTTGATCTTGGAGATGTTTGCTATCCAATAACCGTGATATGGATCTCCATAAGCTGTTCGAGGACCTTCGTAATTCTGATTGACTGGACTGATCCAAACTGCAAGTTTGAATTAATAGTGTAAAAAAAGCCTTTGTAGGTGATAGAAGACACACCTGCAGTAAATCCGGCGTTTTGAATATAATCCAAGTTGTTGCGAACCCTATATCTGGTCATTCAAGAATTGAGAGTAAAAAGGGATAGGACTAACGAATTCCAAGTCCCACCGCACCAAGTCTGCGCTCTAGGATCACACACGTCAGCAGCCGAACCCCCTGGAAGAGCATATCGATCAGTTATTAACCTATTGAAAGCTTTTCATAACCACTTCACACGATGGAGTCGAAGACACGTACTGATATATTGAGCGACCTCTCCACTGTTCCGCCGTAGCGGCCGATGAAATAAGGGGCCAGTGCAGGAGAAGTAAAGTCAAGGACAGAACCATGTAGAAAGAAAAAACACGGAGAAGCTTTTGAGCACAAAGTGTAGGTGTCGACAAAAGTTTATGGAGGCAGGAGAGAAAGAAGCTCAGTTGAATGAAATCAAGAAGCCTAGAGAAAAACTTAAGCACTTACTTCGGAAACCGAGGTATATCGGGAAGGGCTGGCAAGAAAATTCAAACATGTCAGTAGTCTTGAATTTTACACGTCCTGAACCGATTTATTTGGAATTTCAATTCACGACGAGAATGGTCACTTTTGTCAGGCTAGGTGTACAGCATATAGACTCCCGCCGCGGTTGACCAAACATAGTACGAGCAATGTTACGTGCCATACTTAGTTGCCACAGAGCTGAGAAGTTCCCATTTACCTCGAGCGGATCATGATCCAGTTGATGACGCATCGTGACTGTCATCGTTGATTGTTTGATACAGAAGCCCGAGGACAACTCACGCGTCTCTTCTAGCTTCTAATTTCTGTTGGCAATATTTTATGTCGAACGCTGTCTTGAATGCTCAATCATTTACAACTTACGGTTGGATAGTCTGTGCATGGGTACTTGTAATACCCTTTCAGGTCGGTATGGCTGCGTCATATGCATGACTACAGGTCTCAAGCCAATCTTCTAGTATGGTTACCATATCTCAGCCCTCAATCAGATACAAGCTGTTATGACTTGTAAAAGTGAACTGGATATCAAGCTTACTTCAACGCTTCCAACTTGTATTCCCATGTCTGAACTTACTTTCTCTGTCATCACCGCAATCTTCACAATCGGAGGACTGGCAGGAAGTTTGATAGCGAATCTTGTAATGGATTGCTGGGGCCGTAAAGGTGCCACTACAATTAGTGCTCTGCTAACTTCTGTCGGTGCAGGCCTAATGAGTGTTAGCAGCTCAGTCGGCATTCTAGGATTTGGCAGGTATGTTATCAATATATAATAAGGACGGTTTCCATTGATGGGCTTGTAGGTTTGTGATTGGCCTTGGTTCCGGCGTCGGTATCTGCCTTGCTCCTATATTCTTGTCGGAAATCGCACCCCGTTCAATAAGTGGAAACGTCGGGGTCTTAACTCAGCTTGCAATTGTACTAGGTATCATGCTTACACAGGCGATGGGGTTACGCCTTGCAACACCTACTGAGTGGCGCACCGTTCTATATCTTTCATGTGCACTATCTGCAGTACAAGCGCTTCTCAGTTCCTTCGCCTCGGAGTCACCGGTCTGGCTTGGGAATAACGGACAGAAAGACAAGGAGAGGGACGTGTACAATAAGCTTTGGCTTTCCGCGACAAACTCGACAGGCAGGTGTCCATGTCTGATCACGTTCGTAATAGTCTGCTTACCTCTGGCAATAGGCATCAGTCATAGATTGGAAGGCTCTGATTCCGACCCCTTACTTGACGAGCTTGAAGCGCGGCGGGAAAGTGCACAAATCGTGGCAATTACGGTGCCCAAGCTCTTTATGGCTCGTGAACTCAGAACATCACTTGCGATCGTTTGCTTGGCAATGGCTTCACAACAGTTATCTGGTAAGTATGTGGAGTGAGGTCTGCATAATAACCAGGTTCACTTTTTCTCAACATCAAGGAATCAACGCAGGTTTGTCAATTTCTACATTTAAGTAGGCATGAACTGATATATGCGCGGCAGTACTGTATTACAGTAATGCTATATTGTCCAGAGCTCTTCCAGACCTTGGGCCGTATGTCTCGCTTGGTATCACTGTCGTCAATGTCCTCATGACGTTCCCTCCGATAATGCTTATTGAAGTCGCTAATTCATTTCTTCCTTCCTGTTCACCTCATTGACTTGACAACTTGTAGCGCGTGGGTAGACGCCGTCTTCTGGGTGTCTCCACTCTTGGCGCTCTGATTTCGCTTTTTGCCGTCGGCTTTGGTCTCAATCATAGCCGGGTGACTCTCTCCAGCATTGCAATCCTAACCTTTGTAATGTTTGTCTTTCTTTGTAACTAGCGATGACATGATGTTAAGACAGAAATTACAGGTCGTTTGCTGTTGGTTTGGGGCCGATTCCGTTTGTAATGATACCGGAAGTCTCTCCTGCACATGTATGCTGGTTCCATTACCAGAACTCTGTCATTCTAAAAAGCATCTCCCAGGCTGTCTCGTCCTTATCAGCGGTGGCGCTTTCGTTGAACTGTAAGTCTTGTTATCTATCTCGGATTTATACAAGTCGTAAAGGGGCACACAGGGATCGTTAACTTTGCGGTTGGACTTGTTTTCTTACCCCTGCGGAAGCTGTTGTCTGGCGGGGATGTAGACAAAGAGGGACGGGTATTCTACGTATTTGGAACGGTGTTGTTTGTGTCCATGTTCACATTGTCTCGACTTTACAATAGTCGGAGTTGAATAAATTTGGGTCTCCGCTTGATTATCTTGACGAGCCTGGCAGACGTTGGTCGTGTTGGAGACACCTAAGCCTTCTCCTTCTCCTCTTCTTTCCCCTCAGAAAGTATTCAAAACGGCGACAGGACCTGGAAGCGTTGCCCGACGCTCGGTGACCCCATCCAGGTTGTCCCATATGGACAACCCGACGACGTCCACGAATATCCACACCATTGTGAAGGCCCAGATAGTGTTTCTTCTTTCGACTCTTACAGAGGATAATTTCGAAAGGAACCAAGTGGAGATACGTTCTGTATGTTCTATTCTCTGTATTCTGTCGTTTTTCTTTTGTTTTGAGCCCTTCTCATGTAGCTCTCTGAACAACATGGAATAGACACTTACCTGCACTTCATCCGTCGTCTCATCATCGTACACTCCCAAAATCGACCAGCGTCGTCAGCACCGCCTGCCTCTTTTGACCCTTCCACATCGTTGACTTTTCGACTCTTGGTTCAAGAGACTCAACGCCTCGCTCGCGACCCGTTTCTTGCAGACCGCTTTCGTGACGGTATCGACAAAGGGGAAGGGGATATCTTCAGGCAATTTGATCTCGCGCGATTTGTGGATCGCATTAACCTTCGCCCTCTTGAAAGGGTTGTGCTCGCATCATCCATCACTTCTTCCTCAACACGCAGGGAATTGGCCAATCAAGCTGCGAACGTGATTCGCAACGAATTTGACAATGCCGTTGTAGCCCTCTGTCATAATCCCTCCTTTGACCATGCCGATTTGTCCCCGACCCAAATTGCAAAGTTCTTGTCAAACCTTCTCTCCGACACTTCTGCAGAATCTCCAGTTCTTGATATCTCTCAAGTAAAAACACTGGTTACAGCAGTTCAGACCAAGTACGGAAAGGATACTATTGCACCTATTCTCCATCGTATTCTTCCAAATCTAAGGTAAGCGCCACCTCCAGTCGCCATGAATGATCACCAACAAACATTTTGCACAGCCTCCTACCTAATACCTCTCTTGTCGACCTCCTCCTTCAACTTGGACCCGAAATAACCAGCGATACAGATGTCGTCAGATCGTTACTTGCGCGCTATGGTATCACTGATGCAAATCCCCCGCGCGACGTTCAGGTAATCGAGACGATGACTGTCCTCAGTCGGCAGGCCGTGGAGGGTAAGGCCTTGTGTGATGTCGGTGCCTTGGTCCGTGCTTTTAGCAGTTTCGTAAGTCTTTCCGTCCCTCCGGAGTATACTCCCTTATGCTTTCCTAGAACGTGCGCCTCAACTGGCCGAGTGTCATCAAGTCCTTCGATAAACCAGATCGTCATGGAGTTGACACAGCAACCTTGAAGTTATTGATTTCTATCCTTCTCAATTCACCTCGTGATGCGGAACCTCACGCCGTAACAGGTTTTTGGGAAGTCTGGAGTAATTCTCTATATCAGCTTCGGTTGCTCGATGCACTGCTCTCACTGCCTGCTGACACTTTCAATTTTGTACAACTTCCAGGACAGCGCATTGTCACAGTTGACGATGTTGCTATCGCGAGTCCTACCATCAAGTCGCTGGCTGCAAACGTTCAGGGCCACACATGGAATTCACTAGAACTCTTCGAGGTTCTTGTTCGACTGGCAGATTCTCCATCCATGGAAATTAAGAGCTACGTCAGGGATATGCTCGATAAGGCCATTAAAATTAGTGCTGAATTGGTTCATATGGGTTTGCTGCAAGTACCCGTGAGTCGATGTTACTGATCATGGTCTATTTTCTTATCGGTACCTCAGGAACCCGTATGGACAGACACACGACTTGAATACTCGCGAAAACTTCTTTCCATGTTCCTCGCTGGACATCCCAATCATCAACTTGTATTCATGAGGATGTGGCAGATTAAGCCTTCCTGTCTCACCACTGCTTTCCGGGAATTCTACGAAGAGAATCCCCTTAACATCACACGGATTTTGGATGTAGCACAGGATCTCAAAGTGCGTGAATGTCCCTTCATCTCATGATTTGCTTTCCGAATGTTCCATCAACCGCAGATACTCGAAGCGCTTCTCGAAGTCCGTCCGTTTGTATTTGCCCTTGATGTGGCTGCCCTAGCCTCTCGTCGAGAATATTTGAATCTCGATAAATGGCTCGCAGATAATGTAGCCAATCATGGCAGCGAATTTCTTCATTCCGTCATTCTTTTCTTGGAACAAAAAATGGAAAGCGAAAAGGTATCTAGAATATCGGATCCTGCGGTTGAGAGTCGCACTATGTCTCTCAGTCCCAATACAATAACTATCATCCTCCGCATTCTTCGAAATAAGTCAGTTCTCTGCTCCTTCTTAGCTATTTGACTAATCTTTTTTGGTACCTAGCTCTACTTTGATGAATGAGAGTGATGTCGAATTTAGCCGCGAAGTCCGCGATGCTTGCCTCCAGATACATCCTCGACTCATGAGCCTCTTGCCTGCCAATGACGTGGAACCTGGCTTCACAGTCGTTAACTATTCTCCTGAGATTGAGGCCGAAGTCGATGGCATCTACAAGCAGATGTACGACGAGAATATTACCATCGATGAAGTCATAGGAATGCTTCGACGTTACAAAGAATCCGTAAACACTCATGATCACGAAATTTTCTCGTGCATGCTCCACTTCCTTTTCGACGAGTACAAGTTCTTCCAGTCTTACTATCCTGCACGGGAGCTTGCCATGACTGGTTATCTATTTGGCTCCCTCATCCAAAATCAACTCCTTGAAAATATACCATTCGGTATTGCCATCCGATACATCCTTGATGCCCTTAATTGTCCTCCAGAAACCAATCTTTTCAAATTTGGCCTCCAGGCGCTTGGACAATTTGAATCGAGACTTCCCGAGTGGCAACCCATGTGCGCTGCTTTGCTTGATATTCCTCAGCTTGCTGAGACGCGCCCGGACTTGATAGCAAACATTTCCAGGGCTTTGACTTCCTCGAGCAAGAATGGTCATCGAGGTGATGGGCTCATGTCCATTGGAGGACCTACCTCTGCATCAGTGGTATTTTCAGCTATTCGCCCCGATTCAATTGATAGAGATGTTGAGACTCCAACCGAGGATCAGTCTGATCGCATCCTTTTCATCGTCAACAACCTTGCTCCCAGCAATTTCGATACCAAGGTATCGGAGATGAAGAATCAGCTGGATGATATACATGCTCAGTGGTTCGCCAGCTATCTTGTCGACCAACGCATCAGTACGGAGCCCAACAATCACGGTCTTTACCTTCGATTCTTGGACTCACTTGACCGTCCGAAGTTATTGTCGTTGGTGCTACACGAGACCTTCATAAAGGCAGCCGCGATGCTGAATTCTGAGAGGGTTCTACAGTCTGGCTCAGATCGAAACACATTGAAAAATGTTGGTTCTTGGCTTGGTACCATTACGTTGGCTCGTGATCAGCCCATACGACACAAGAATCTTTCCTTCAAAGACTTGCTTATTGAGGGATATGAAAGTGGTCGACTGATTGTGGCGATCCCTTTTGTCTGCAAAACCTTGGAACCATGCGTGAAATCTAAAGTGTTCAAACCTCCGAATCCTTGGTTGATGGCTGTAATCAGCCTTCTAGCGGAACTGTATCACTTTGCAGAATTGAAACTCAACCTCAAATTCGAGATCGAAGTCTTGTGCAAAGCTCTTGACATTGACCTTGATACGGTCGAGGCTACTATCATTCTCAGGAACCGTCCTTTAACTGATTCTGGATTACCATTGCCAGAGTATGTTCTGGATATCAACACTATACCCATGGGAGGAGATCAGGTCGTTCAGGGAGAGTCGCAGCTGCTTCCTCTAGGCCCGGCTAGTCCTTCGGATTCTCAGCGCGCTGTAGGAGCTCACATTGAAACAATCCTTTCCGCTCTTCAACTACATGTTTTCATCAATCCTCAGTTGGCCCCTCTGAATTTGAATCATGCGTTCAAACGTGCAATTCAGATGGCAGTGGACCGTGCTGTTCGAGAGGTCAGTTATATAAACCTGTCTACATACCCACATTTCAATAAATCGTGCTTTGGTAGATTATTTTGCCCGTTGTCGAACGTTCAGTGACCATTGCAGGGATTTCGACTCGCGAGTTGGTCTCAAAAGACTTCGTCACGGAAGCAAATGAGGAGAAGCTGCGACACGCTGGTCATTTGATGGCAAAAAAACTTGCAGGAAGTCTGGCTCTGGTCACTTGCAAGGAACCTTTGAAAAGTAATCTAGCAACTCATCTTCGTCAATTCTTGACAGAACATGGTTTTGCTGAGGTTTGTTTTGTTGATTCAAGCTGAATTTTTCGAGTGACGTAGTATATTACAGGCGGTTCAAGAACCCGTAGTACAGATGATTGTTGCTGACAACTTGAACATTGCTTGTTCCGCAATTGAGGAGGCTGCCATGGAACGGGCAGTCTCTGATGTCGATGAGGGCTTTGCTACATCCTATGACGCCAGGCGACGCCACCGCGAGGTTCGTTTGATTTCTCTATCTTAAAATGAAGGATGGTTGATTGGGATGAAAGCTTCGCAATGGCCAGTCATTCTGGGATCCTTCAGCACCAGCATCTACCTTTGGTGCTAGCCTTCCAGACCCACTGCGAATTCGGCCCAGCGGACTTCAGCCTCTGCAAGCTAGCGTTTACGAAGACTTCGGTAAGATACAAAATCCCTCGTCGTGTTACGGTCTTTCAACTTCTTCTAGCTACCGATCCAAAACGAAGGATCACAAGCAGACCCAGCTCAACAATGTCGTTCGCGCCTCCGGCTCTGTACCCTTCATCTCCGGTGTCCGAATTATCTGGGTTCCATAGCCATGCTGAAGCAATGGAACGGTTCAATGTACCTTTTCCGCTTTGACAAAGATAGTATTTCGCTCACATCTTCAAAAGGTCTTGGCAAGAGACTTAGAGGCCATCCTGATTCAATTACCTTTGCAATCTCATGAATCAGCTCTTCCTCAAAATCATGATATACGTCTGATTGTCGGCCAGATTCTGGCCCTTGCTAATGAGGCGGGTGATCGTCAACGCACTCCTCTGATGATGTCTCAGAAGATAGTACAACTTCTTTACAAGACCTCCTCGCAGCTTGGTAGAGATGTTTATGTGGCTCTCCTTGGACGTTTGTGCCGAGAGTTTGAAGACGTTGAAAGAGAGGCGCTCACTTGGCTACTATATGCTGAGGATGAGGTGGGCAACCTATTTCTCCTGACGACTCTCTTAACACTTTTTCCAGCGAAAGTACAACGTCAACGTGACTGTGACTTTATTGCGAAGCGGTCTAATCGATGTTGTTCCCCAGGATCAGCAATTGGCAAAGACGTTATTCGCTGATCCTCGTCCCAATTTACTCACCTTTACAGTAAACCTGATTCGTGAATGTCTATCTAGCAATCCACCCGTCGCTTCTCAAAACCAGTTTGCATGCTCTCTTGAGATGCTGAATCAGCTTGCTCAGTCTGGAAGAGCCAACGATGAGTTAGTCTCCTATAATGTAACATGTACTTCTGATCCCCCCTCTTACACTGCACACAGGGTGAATCGACTCTTGGAAGATTTGAGTGGTGCTCGACGTATTTCAAATTCCACTACACCTGAACCGACCCTGGCCCTGGGCCGTCAGACCTCAGTCAAGCCCGAGACTGAACAACTCCGAGAAAAACTATTCATCTGGTTCCAGCAGTGGGTTGCCATATACCAGCGATCTCACAGCCCAGAAAAGAATTTCGTGCCTTTTATCACCCAGTTGACGAAGCAAGGAATCTTGAAGATGGAGGACGTGTCGTCGTTCTTCTTCAGGGTATGCGCTGAATCTAGTGTCAGCAGCTACATGAAATGTATTGCAAGTGGTGACTACGATTACGCGTTCCAAGCCTTGGACGCTATGTCTAGGCTCATTGTCTACATTATCAAGTATCATGGCGATGCTTCTGGTATCAATAACGATCAGGCCAAGGTCCACTATTTGACAAAGATACTCTCGATTTTTGTCCTCGTCTTGGCTAATCTGCATGAGGAACAAGGGCCCATCTTCCAACAAAAGCCATTTTTCAGGTTCTTTTCAAGTCTCTTGAACGATCTGCACAGTATCGAGACACATCTTGGTCCCGTCTATTTCCACCTATTGATCTCTATCAGGTACGGTTTTCAAGCTCCCGAGTTGTACTTATTCTTATCCTTTTACAGCGATACATTTAGTTCACTGCAACCCACTTATTTCCCTGGGTTTGCTTTTTCCTGGATGTGCTTAATTTCGCACAGGCTTTTCATGCCAAAACTTTTATTGTCTGAAAATCGGGAGGTATGAAATGTTCTATCACATACATGCGCGTGTGATTTCAAATTGACTTGACCTCGCTAGGGATGGTCTGCATTTCACAAGTTGCTGTTGTCTCTCTTCAAATTCCTGAGCCCATTCCTAAGGGATTATGATGTCCAGCCAGCTGCTTCTGACCTCTATCGTGGTGCTCTAAGGCTGGTGTTGGTGCTTCTCCATGATTTTCCCGAGTTTTTGAGCGGACATTACTTTTCTCTTTGTGACGTCGTCCCACCGAACTGCGTCCAGCTTCGAAACATCATTCTCAGCGCATTCCCTCCTTCAATCCTCCTTCCAGATCCGTACTTGCGCAATGTTAAGTTCGACTCCATTCCAGATATGGGGCCTGTCCCGCCTATCCTGTCAGACTTCTCGTCTGGACTTAGGGACGACCTGCGGAATTATCTGGACCAATACCTTCTTAATCGCGGAACACCATCTTTCCTACCATCCCTCATGGATCAGTTGAAACTCCCCGGAGTCTCCGGGGAATCACTTGATACATATAATCTGCCTCTCATTAACTCGCTTGTTATGTTCATTGGCGTTTCATCTGTCGCGCAAGCCAAGGCACGCAGCGGTTCGTCTCTGTTTAACCCTACCGACCCTGGTGTAGTGGCATTAGAATATCTCGCTACCAACCTTGATGCTGAAGGTAAGGCTGCCAAGACTGTCATTTCGGACAACACGTAACGTTTTCACAGGACAACACCATCTGCTCGTGTCCATTGGACTTCACTTGCGATATCCCAATGCTCACACTCATTGGTTCAGTTCCCTGGTTCTACACCTCTTTTCGGAAGTCAAGGATAATCGATTCCAGGAGATTGTTACTACCACCTTGTTGGAGCGCTTCATTGTACATCGCCCTCATCCTTGGGGAGCATTGGTGACTTTCATTGAGCTGCTTCGTAATCCGAAGTACGACTTCTGGCACAAAGACTTTGTTAAAGTTGCACCCGAGGTAACGGTGATTTTAGAGCGCGTAAGTTTATTGCACTAGCAAGACTTGCTTTCACTGAACTGTGTTTGATTAGGTGGCAAGGTCTATCCCCCCTCAATCGTAGAATATTCTGTTGTCATTATTTTTGCTATCTGTTCCGCATATATTTTCTGTGTTCTATTGGGTTTCTTATTCCTACCATACTGTATTGTAACAACAGTTTCTTCACCGACTTCACACACTGAGAGGCTGATAGAGGCCCTTATCTGATTGACAATGCCTTCCTCCTGAGGTGCGTATTTGGCAAACCAAATTCTTAAGGAGAATCACCAAATCCATAATGACAAGGCATCATTCCAGCCCCAATCTTGACTCCACAGTCTGTATTGCATAATCGATTGGTTCTGAGAGTGAGAGAACAGATAATAACTTAGTACTCGCCCTGTGCCACGTATACCACCTGCGCCGATTTGTTTTGCAAGCGAACTAATCACCACCCAGCTTGGGCCAGTGACTCCTGTACGAATGGGAAACAATCTAGCTAATTGCTCGAGGGACTCATGTTCGTTTGAGAGAATAAACAGCATGAGCCCGTCAGGATCTTCGTGAACAGGATGGGGGTGAAGGAAAATGGACCCTAGCAGGCACAGCTGAGGTTGTTCGAGAGGGAAGCCTGCGTAAAAACACACAAACCTGTGCCTGGTTCATTGAGATTTCTGCCGTTTATTTCGAGAACGCCATCCTTGACTTCGAACGGCGTTCTTTTCTCGGCCAATAGCACCTGAGTGAAAACTGATGATTGTTGACCAATGAATACTAGATTTCCTGGCGGTAACCTTGTGTTCTTAAGACACGTTTGAATATCTGACTCTAACAAGATTTCCGAATCTAGTCTGTGATAAATTTGAAGGTCGTGAGCTAGACGCATGGCGATTGAAAGACTCTGGGAATCTGTGTCATTCGATATTATGAATGAAATGGGTCCATCAGATGAGAGTATGCTCTGTAGTCTTGCAGGCGGATGGTTCTTCTGGCTTGGCAATATTAGACCGTCAGCGGCTCGACTGTACTTCACAGTAAGATAAATAGACAAACGATCGTCCAAGTCTCAGACCCAGCTCCATCAACATTGAAATGAATGATCTCAGGCTGTTCCGTAGATAAGGTCACGAACGAAACACCAATCTGTAGAGATTTGCAAAAAGATAGACGGCGATCCAACGAGAAGGAGTGAACATTGGTGGTGATAACCTGCGCAGATCCATCTTCGTCAATCTTTACGCGTAATCGTGCCAACCTAGCCGTAAAGCAAACATAGTTGGAATCGGAGCAAGAAATACAGACTGACCTCACCTTCCAGGTATTAAAAGACTTTCTACTTTCCATCCATGTAATGTACCGCTCGCTCGGGGATCTGATACAGTCAGAGTGAAAATCTTAGGTAACTTGGAATGAGTCTGAGGTTCCGTCACGAGCAGAGTTTCCAGAAAGTCTTGAACTTGTTTGTTGTCAAACACGGAAGAAAACCAGTGATCCTCATTCGGGACTTCTCGAATACTAAACAATAGACCATTCATTCAATCAGACGGAACTCGAGTCCGATGGTACGACGCACAATACATTCCGAGCGCCCAGAGTTTGGAGAATACTTACATACTCCCTAGAATGCCATACTGGGACGTTTGTGTCATCACCACTGGAAAGAGAACGATCGAAGTTGTCTACTTGAACATGAAATCAAGGATACTTACCCGTGGACAGCTAACACAGGTGTATCAATCAAGTTAGACAGGTGAAGATCGTTATCGTCTGGTGTCAACGACGAATCGAGGATTGCAAGTAATGCGGGGTCAGTATAGTGGGCCGATCTAAGTGACAAGATGGGATCAAACAACATAGGAATCCTGTGGAGTTCATACCTTGACATGGTCCAAGGAATATATGCTTCAGATTTGAGATATGCAGCAGCTGGAATGACTGCGAGAAAATGCACTCGGTAGAGGGACAACCATCTACTATGCATAGCATACCTCCAATCACCCGGTCAGGATATCTAGATGCAAGATACCATGCCCCTTGACCGCCATTTGAATGCCCCATAAGTATCACTCGAGCGTTGGAACCGATCTCCCAATGTTTCCATTCTACGTTTCCCTGCAAAATCACAGACAAGGAATCTACAGTGGCCCAGGCATCTCTAGCGCTAGGACCATGCCAATCGAGACCCTGTACATCCCATTCAACAGTCAGAAACAGAACGCGACTTTCGACGATCTTGCCATGAACATACCCATGATGTGCGCCCCGAGGGGAACACTAACCAACTTTGTCTATTGCGGGGAATAGATTTTGTCCAAAAAGGTGCATTAAAGATGTCGACACCGGCACCATCTGTGAAATTCTTTGAATTGCCAAAACTTTTCCAGAAAATCGAAGCAAAAAGTGGCAGACACATACGCAGAGCCAAGATCGGCGGTGATGTTTTGCCGGAATTCTTAAATACAGGTGGAACGGCCAAAAAAGCAGTAGGTATCTCAAGAGCGTAGAAGTACGTTGCTTTGATTGGTTGGTATAATGTCTGATTCCAAAGACGTTGATGATGCACGGGGATAACTACAGCGATTTTTCTGAGGGTTCCATCATGCGAAATGGCTTCAACGTCGGCGTCGATGCTGTACGGTCGAAATACGTCCGTTTGAGAGAGGCAAAACGGAACAATGCGGGTTTGAGTTGGCGCAATCACAGTATCACGTTTGATAGTCAGGATTACTGCCTGTAGTTGCAAGTTGGTTACGACCAGTCATAGGAAGAGAGAATCAGATGAGACCTTTGTGTTACGTATCGAGGCAGTCTTAACAGTCCACCACCCAGAAATACTTCTCAAAGCGATGCCAAACGCATCGCCAAAAGCTTTACCATCAACGAAGTCACAAACAACGTCGAGAGAGGGCTCATGGACAAGAAGCTCATTTTTTGTTTCCAGTTCTATACTCAGGCGGATGGTCTGGATGGGAATTTCCCCACCTTTGGCAAGTGGATCGCCAAACAATCTTATCTGCATTGAGTGAATTTATCGTAAGTTACTGTTGAAATGACACCAACCTCATAGTCAGCACTGACAAAGATTTGATATACCGTAGGCCTTTGGAGATCAGGTGGTGTAGGAAACTCAACTGCTCGAGGCAGGGCTCGTTCCATGTCATAGATGTTTCCAGCATGCCACTCAGGTACAAAGAATTGCTGCTCGTCAGAACCAGAAGGAAGTATCGTAATGAATGAGCCATGAATAAGGTTCACAAGAAGATGGGGAGCTTGAGTGTTTCCTAAAGACGAAGGAGGATATATTATCAGGGTCGTGCGTAGAACTGCGTGATGTTGCAAGGCAGCCCATCCTTCGGTTGCTCGCAGGGATCTCCACCTGCAGCACTAGATCAGAAGAATGAGACACCAGAAGAAATATTGCGAGCCTTATCTGGGGGAATGATATATTCAAATTCCCGTCAGGACCTGATTCGGCAACCGTCCATGATACAATCCCTTGATCCGCATATGACGAGGGCCAGGCTTTTTGCCAGTCAATTGGTTGCGACACTGCACAAAGGGCATTACGATATAATGCTGGAAGCAAGAAAGACAATTACAATCAAGAGGGAATGAAGGTGATAGATAATGCTGCTCCCGGGCATGAATCGGAAATGGCCCAAGAACCTACGGATGTTAAGCATAATGTATACTACGAACTGGTCCAACACAAAACATACATCCCATTTCTGACTCAATTCGAACGTCCAGTCATTGGACATGGCGCACCGACAAAGAGATATAAACATCTGAACTGTATTTGTCCGGAAAGTTGAATCCAAACAGGATTATCTTGTTGAGATTGTCTTTTACTTCACGCGCACCATGTCGAGCAGACAAGGAGGAAAGCTCAAGCCTCTCAAGGTCATCGAAACCCAAGTATCCATGCATTTGCTGATCTGACGGAGGCTGGGCTGCAGGCACCCAAGAAGGAAAAGACAGAAGAGACGGAAGAAGATAAAGCTTTTAAGGAAAAGAAAAAGAACGAGGCTGCGGCTTTGAAGGCTGCGAAAGACAAAGGTAGGTCTACCGTGTCTACTGCACGAACAATGCTCACAATGTTGCAGCACTAAAGAGTGAGTCGAGTGGAAGTGTGGCGGCAATGTAGCTACTGATGATCTTCTCGTTAGATGGCCCGATGAGTGGCGGAGGAATCAAGAAGTGTGTTCTGACGGATGCTGTCGTGTATGTCTACTGAACGCTGCTCTAGGTCTGGGAAGAAGTAGATGATAAGTAATAAAAGACATTATAGTTGGGTAGAATACTTGATTTGTCGGTGTTTGTGATGAAATTGTTGCAACGCACATGATGTCTGCAGACTCGCGAATCACACTTCCTCCTCTCCCCGCCCTCATCCAGCTCCCCATGTTGGGTCCTCTGCAGGGCATCCAGCAGCCCCACCACCACCAGCAGAATCCACATCCCCAGCAGCAGCAACAGCAGCAGCCTGTCCAGCAGAATTCCATTCCCCCGCCTCCGCCTCCGCCCCAGAATGGACAGGACTACACACTTTCGAGTGTCCTTCATTTTCTGCAGACAGAGTGGAGACGCTATGAGCGCGACCGCAATGAGTGGGAAATCGAGCGTGCCGAGATGCGGGTCCGTCCAGCTTGTCTTTTTCGCCTGGAATAGCGCGTCGTAACATATGTCTTGCAGGCACGCATAGCACTCCTCGAAGGCGAGCGGAGGTCCTTTGACAACATCAAAGTCGACCTAGTGCGTCGTATCAAAATGCTTGAATACGCATTGCGCATGGAACGGTGCGATGTCGTGCCTCACATCCGTCGGGAGAAGACCCTGACGTGTCTCCTTCATCAGCTCGAAACAACTTACCCAGCCGTCTTCACAAAATGTCCCACCCTCGAAACTTGCCCTTATACAAAATCATGCCACCTCCTCCCAGAAGGATGATGCCCAAAGTCACAAAGAAGATAGCGGTGGCAGCTCTCCCCGAAGCGAAGGTTTGCTTGGCATCATTCCTCCGTTTCTACGTTTTACCAAGTCTGCACCCCTGTCTATTCAGATTCTCCCTTACCAGATAGCAGGTTGACTAATGGGGCTCCTGCTGTCAGCTCTCTTGGACGGCCAAGCTCTTGGGGTGGCACAAACTGGCAGAATGGACCTCCTGTTGGCCTTGGGAAACCTCCCCCGGGCAGAGATCCCAAAAGTAGGGCCAGAAGTCGTGACTACTTGAAACAGTGCGTCCGTTTCTGCCCTCAAACCTTACACGATATACATCCTCCCTATGTAGATGTCTCCAAGAAGTCTCTTACCTAACCTCACCCCAAGCAATGAACCCATTACCCAACAGACCTTTACTTGCCAACCCGTCTATACCATTATCATTACCCAACGTCCCTCCTTTCGAGGCCATAAATTACCACAGACCGCGGAAGGTCCTTACAGAAGCAGGGAAGGATTTCCCCATCTCAAATGGACATTCGAATATATCTGGCCAATCTTCGGTTCAAAATCCCAGTGGCGGGACTCTTCTCGACCGTAACAGCCACATAACATCCGGGACAAGTATTCAACAGTCGTCGGGACCGGCTCTTCAGCCTAATCCTCTCCCTCCCCCAACCTCGGTTGTTCAATCTCACGGGGAAAAAGAAAAGGAAGCTGAAACTGAAGGCAGGCAGCTTACAGCAATTTTCCGCCCTGATGACGCTGGAGAGTGGAAGGAGAAACTCAGACTGTCTCATGAAGCTGCCGAACAAGTGCGATTGACGCAAGACAGCCAAACTGAAGACGAAGAAGACGGTAAGGAAGATGAGAGCGAAGTGGAAGATGATGAGAGTGGTGTAGTCGGTGAAGGAGAAAATACCAAGGTTTGGAGAGCGAAGCGGACTCTCAGAAAGTCAGTTGTGTGATTGAAGTTACCCTGGGGTGATACACTTATTCTGCTATCAGTCATCTGGATGCCGTGCGAGCACTCGCCTTTCATCCCAACGAACTATGCCTAGCGACAGGGGGAGACGATTGTACTATCAAAATCTGGCGAGTTGATGTTGCTGGCTTGGCTTCCTCTGTGTACGTCATATCGTCTCCATAGCTCAAAGTTTTCCGGACTCTTGATCATCAGTAACAGAACCACTACAGAGGTTGAGCCCCAACTTACACTTCGGGGACACTCTGCTGCAATAACACGGCTCATCCATGCACCAACGAAGGGACTTCTTTATTCTGCATCACTGGATTCCTCGATCCGCGTATGGGCTCTTCCAGCTCCAACACATACAACATATGCGCACTATGACGAAACACGGGCACGTGGGGAGCTTATAGGGCACACAGATGCTGTTTGGGACTTGGCGCTCGTTCGTGATGAGAGTACTCTGATTAGCTGTGGTGCCGAGGGGACCGTCAAGGTGTGGGATGTCAGCGGGCCTTCAGGTGGTGGGTCACTGAGGTTAACATGGGGCTGGGGTGGGCTAGAGACCGCCGATGAGCTTCGTCCAGAGGATTCGTCGGTTCCAGGAGCTACAGCTGTCGAAGCTCTCAAGGCGGACTTGAAAAAGGTCGCTGTCGCGTATCAAAACGCTGTTGTCAAGATCTTTGATATAGAGAGCGGCAAGGAGCTATCTCGACTGGAAAGTGACATGACTTATGGTGCATTCTTGTCTTGATGAGCCATTCAGTCATGTTGATTGTTATCTTGCAGATGGTACTCCGGCAACTCAAATCAATAGGATCGTATCTCACCCGACGTTGTCACTACTTGTGACTGCACACGAGGATAAATACATACGTATTTTTGATATCGTGACTGGTTTGTTTCAAATCTGCGCAACCTGTAACCGTCGTTCTTAGTCTTTTTCACAGGACAATGTACGCACTCTATGCTCGCCCACCTAGATGGTGTTACTTCGCTGTCCATCGATGCCGCGGGCTTCTCACTCGTGTCAGGAAGTCATGACTGTTCTGTCCGTTTCTGGGATTTGCTCGGTACACGCGCATGTGTACAAGAAATTACAACCCACAGGGAAAAGGCGAGAGAAGGTGTTCTTGATGTGGAATTCCACCCAACTTTGCCTTTTATGGCGAGTGCTGGTGCTGATGGGGTGGTCAAACTCTACGCCTCATCGTAGGTCTGGCCTTGCATTTATTCATTATCATTACCTGGTTGTGCCTTACTGTCGCGGTAATAGAACTTACATATTCAAGGGACGGCAGTTATTTGTGTCTTTGCCTGTCCATATTCCCTATGATTACTGTAGCCATTGCTTTCTTTTCTTGTTTCAGAATGTTCTATGATCCAATCAAGTTTAACTTGTGCGTGAGGAAATGTAGCCTATTGGCGTTAAGGAATTCATTAAGAAAATTCCGCGATTCAGGTTAAGTCTATATGTACACACAAGTCGATATCCCAAGGAATACTAAGGCTACAATGATGCTAATTTATACAACAGTTGAAAGGTTGAACGAGATCAAAGTCAAGCCAACTAACGAACGAGCAAAGTGATCGAAAATCAAATCTCTATGAACGATGTGAGCTCGAGTTAGAAGGAAGTCTATGGTGAGAACAACTTGCCAATATACATGCCTTGCTCAACGGCTAAAATCTCAGCCCCAAGCTTCTTTTCGTTCATCAAATCTCGAACTTGAGATACAATGACATTTCGCATAGGCTGGGCAGAACCACTGGCTAGATCATCCTTACAGTGCATCACGTATATGCGAAGACGGTCAAGGGCTCCTACAAGCTCCTCCTCGGTGACAGGATTTTTCTTCTGTTTCTTAACCGGTCGTACATGAATACTTGTATCTTCACCCTTCCTAAACCTAACGACTTCCGTTGCCAAAACAACTAGCTCATCAACTAGGTGTGCAGGATTAAGATGGCCATACAACGTGGCGTCGTTCCTCCCGGAGGGCCAAGAACACTCTATGAAAATGGCAGAAAGTATTTGGGGGATTTTCGGTGCAGCTGCACGCCAAACGTTAATTGTTCGGGGTTCCGCCACTATTTTATCTGGCTCGACGTCGCCAAAGAAAAGGAATTCATGGTCCTGACTGTTGTGGCGAATGAAGAATGCAGCAGACCCGTATTGTCCTTTTTCGTTGTGGCCATGGTTGATAGACATAGTCCGGACAGAGATGCCTGGATATATCTCCCTGTACTTGCTGTCGATATGCAGCCTGTAAAATTTGGCTCAGCTAAACACGGGAACGAAGGAATGGATTCGACAGACTGAGAATACAGCAATTTGAACTCTTCATCGTCTTCTTTCCAAGAAGCAAGATTCGGCCAGATACGATCAGAGAACACGTTCTCCAAATCATTGAGGGTTTCCTTCGTAGCATAGATACGTTTACGTGGGCCTTGCAAGGAACCGGCCGACATCACCAGACCACTGATGTGGTCCAGATGAGCGTGCGTGATGAGAAAGCATCTGAAACCAACAATGAACAGATAGAGGTCGAGATCAAGAGCAGTACATACCGCAAGAACGAGTAAATTTCCGACGCCGTGTAATGTTTTCGAGTCGGACTGTTCCGCGAACTGAAAAGCGAAGGGTTCTGATGCAGGATAGCAGCTAGGGCGCCTTGGGCCGATCCTATGGAAATACTTCAGCGACTTGGCTGGAACTTTGTGTATAGACTGACCCGCTTCCAAAGCCAACGCGCCATGGTGCCACTCAGCGTCGTGGAGCTTAAAGAGATACCTGGAATAGAAGAAGGCAGTGAGCCACGTGCGAACATGAGGTCGTCAAGCACTCCATAGCCTCACGCAGATAAGTTGGTTTCATCTGGTCCTCCACCTGCGCCTACCACCACGACGTCAAAAACAGGCATAGAAGGAGGAGGAACTGGCTCGGCTTCAGAGAGTTTATGATTTGTGAGGGTCATTAGATATTCAAGTGCAATTCTTTCGCACAGCCGCCTTGCTCAGACTCGATCGAGCTGATATTGACTTTCCGTACTAAATTTTTGTTGTCCTGTCTTTTTTTCCGTGCCTTGCCTTGTGAACATGCGTTGTCAGAATAAATCGATGACTTCTTGCTCGTCATTATACAAGACAATACGGAGGCATGGCTACATGGAAATGTCACAAGAGTTATGTAGGTATTGGTATTCAAAACAGCTGGGACTAGCGACCACAGAAGGGAGCAAAACATGAATCTACCCTGAAGCCTTATTTGCCCTGCGTCTTGTGTTCAATATTTTGAAGTCTTTCTCTAAGATAAGATTAGATATACATTGTTATTCACCAATCAAATGCCTATTTCGGCCCACACTTTTCCATGTTGTTACTTTGAGATGAACGGGCCAAAGGCTTCAAATGCTGTCCAAATCAACGACAAACTCTTTCGGTCCTATGCAAAGAAGCTGGAGTCTGACAATCTTGAAACCTACACCATGTTTGCCGGGAGGCTTGCAAAGTGGCTCGCGGACGAGCGTGCTTATTACCCTGAGTCCCGACCCCAGGTATACTACCTTTGACTTGCGAAATTGTAACGCCTATAGAACTAATTACATACCGCCGAATCAGATCCTCAGGTTACTAAAAGTGTGTTGATTCAGACGTGACACGCACATGGCAACCTCATTCTAACGTCCTTCAAGGTTGCACAACTGACCCTTCGACGCAATGTGAACGACAACCCAGACCTCAAAGTGCCTTTCCATATTTCCTCATGCGTTGAGCATCCCATGATTGCGCCCTATTCAACCCTTTTGAAGGCCGTCAAGCCCCACAAAGACCTTTTCATTGAACCTGAATTGCATGGTGAGTCGAAGTGTTTCTTCGTCTTCTGGTGATGATCTCATTCCCGACACAAAGACGAAGTAAAAGCCTTGCTGAAAACCATCGCTGCACCTACGCACCCTGCAAACATAGCTTTAACTTCCGAGTATGTATAAGTATCAGGCAATCATCTGCGGAAACGAATGTCTGACGCTTCTTCCACGTCAAATAGTCCTCTAGAGTCATCTCCTGTGCCTAGGATGCAGTCTAGTCCATCCTCCCTTGCCTCAGCACTTCGATCTCCTTCCTTTTCTTCAGTGCACTCATCGTCCACTATTCATGTACCTCATCCCTCTCACTCTTCACATGCAGCAATTCAGACAAACGATGACTCTATTGTTGTTGCTAAAGCTTCTAGAGGAGCGAGCTGCCATGCTCCAGACGGAATAGACGGAATAGCTTGTGACACTTGTCCAGGAAATGCGGTCAAGGGAGGTTTATCAACTTCTATTTCACCTATAGCAGCTGTGACCTCATCTTTTGAAGACTCACAAGCTTTGCGCAGTTCAAGTGTTACACCACTTATTACTTCTTTACCTGGAACTTCTAATTCGGTGCCCCAACTGTCAAGCACAACATCAGAAGTAAACTCAAAAGTAAAGAAGAAGAAGAAGAAGAAGAAAGCGGGTTTTGGCTTAGAATCTTTGATTCAGACTGATATCCAGGATTTACAGAAAAGGGGGTTGGTTGGTGTCAGCATTAAAGTGGAGCCAACTGATATCACGATCCCAACCACTTCCCATAACCCAGTCTCGCGTTGTGGCCAGCAAGTCATAGTCTTGGATGACGATGAGCCTACTGGTTCCGGTGAAATTCAGAAAAGGGAGTTGGTTGGTGTCAACTTTAAAGTGGAACCAACTGATGTCACGATCTCAACCATTTCCCATAACCCAGTCCCGCGTTGTGATCAGGAAGTCATAGTCCTGGATGACGATGAGCCTGCTGGTTCCGGTGAAATACAGAACAGGGAGTTGGTTGGTGTCAACATTAAAGAGGAACCAACTGATGTCACGATCTCAACCATTTCCCATAACCCAGTCCCGCGTTGTGATCAGGAAGTCATAGTCCTGGATGACGATGAGCCTGCTGGTTCCGGTGAAATACAGAACAGGGAGTTGGTTGGTGTCAACATTAAAGAGGAACCAACTGATGTCACGATCTCAACCATTTCCCATAACCCAGTCCCGCGTTGTGATCAGGAAGTCATAGTCCTGGATGACGATGAGCCTGCTGGTTCCGGTGAAATACAGAACAGGGAGTTGGTTGGTGTCAACATTAAAGAGGAACCAACTGATGTCACGATCTCAACCCTTTCCCATAACCCAGTCTCGCGTTGTGATCAGGAATTCATAGTCCTGGATGATGACGGGCCTGCTGGATCCACTGAAATAGCGCCGCTTCCATCATCTTCATATGCCGTGCAGTCGGTGAGCGTTTTCTCAGACTCTGAGTAAGTCCCTTTCTAACACCAGGGAAGATCCAGGTTGAACAAACCGGTATCTTGGAAACTACTGTCGACGGAGCCAAGATTATGGACCACGTACTACCTCACCATGGTAAACAAACCACAAGCCAAGATGGTGACAGTGAAATAGACGTGGCCGCAGGTCAAGTATCGTCTCATACGAACGAGCATCACGCAGACTACATTGATGTTGACATAATGGACGGAACATCGGGAACTCCACGCGTGAATAGGGACAGCAATCTACCCTCTCACAAGACATTTTCCCTTGTTCGTCGATGGTCACTTTCGCAGGGGTTCGATGAACATGACATTTCTACGACTATTACAACAAACAGCTCAAGTCTGAAGGCTGCCGCGGACTTGGGAAAAGACATGGAGACAGACTTCAAATGGAACTCTACTGTGCCTAATGCTACAAAACCTAGAGATTACCAGTCTCCAGGGAATGATATCGCTTCGCGTAATGCGACTTCAGATTCTTCCTTCAACCCCACTCAATTCCGCCCTGCGACAACTGATCGTGACACCAGCCATACACCCTTGGTGACGGCGCATCCGATTATAGATGACCCTTACTCATCCAAGACGTCTCAATTTCCTTTTGCACTAGAAAACAGCAGTTTACAGTCGCTTCCAAACACCCTTTCATCGGCCTCTTCTGTCGTTTCACCATCAGACCATAGTTTTCGTTCTGCGTTGCAAAACTCGACTTTACCATCATCGATAGCTCCAGCTGCTATTGGCAATGACGATCCACTCCCTCTATCCATAGCGGGCGAGACAAATTTGGCGGTAAAGAAATTTCCAATCCGCGGTTATTGATTGTTGATGTGATTGAAATAGAGCATTACTACGTCTATCATTAGTGAAAGTTCAAGTTCACAACATTCAACTCCATTTGGCCCGATACCCGGCACCAGAGATGGACTTGACCCTCGTGACGATCTGGTGCCGCAACCTACTCGAGAACAGTTAAGAGCTCTTCGTACGTCCGGTTGCATTACAGCTCTTCTAAGCTTTAAGATGGGCCTACTTACGTTGCCTCATCGACACAGACGCCTTTGGACCTGATACAAGGACGTTGTTGGTCTATAAGGGAGTAGATCAGAAGAAGTCGAGGTTTAAAATCCGGTTCAATATACTCGAAGAACAACATAAAGCTATAGCTCGGTGGAATAATAGAAAAACCCCTACAGAGTTTGTCCACTTCGCTTTTAGTTCTTTCTTGGTACTTGATGCACTGTTATTCAGGGATCTATCAACATGTACCTGTGCTTCGCTCGCATGCTACTCTAGGGTTTCTGCAAGACTCGAAAAAAAGGACATTGACGGAATTTCTGATCTGCCAGTGGTATGGCCCTCAGGTGGTTCGTTGACCATGAATGTTATGTTCAAAGGGCAGCTTACCGCATTCCCTCTCTCCCCTCCCTTTAAAGTATGTGAAGTTTTCTACATTTTTCGTTCATCGTTGAAGTTGATGGATAGGTTGACTCTAATGGTATGGTCGATGTATCGGAATATATTTGTCCCGGGGAAAATGTCATTGAATTCAATCAATTCGATGACATGAGTCCACATATATTTGTTCTCCGCCTTCATCGTCCGACTGGTGCACAGCTCAAGCAGGTTGCAGAAAGGCGACAGAAAAACAAGGCGTGGGACGACTGGTTGCTTAAAATGGCGGAACCCATGGTAGTCCGATTACCTCCTTAAATTAACTATCCTCTTTTAATCACAGTCTACACTACTTATATTGTATGTTGATGAACAATGTACTTTATAGAGCTTTCGTCAACGCTTGTGAAATTGTAACTCTTTACTTCAACTCTAAAAACTGAGAGGCATCCGGCTTCCTTCCGAATGAAATCCACATCACTCGACCACGAGAATAAATTTATCAACATCTAACTAAAAGATTAGTCTACTGATCCGACCGATCGGAAAAAGGTGAGGCCAACGCGTTACAATCGTCGATTTGTTCCAACACTCTGTTTGTGATAGTATGTTGCCTCGCCGGGTAATCATCGCATCACACGGAGGTTGCCGAATGATCCATACCTGATAAAATACTGAGCAAGCAATTGTGAGAGTGGTTTTCACTGCTCGTCATATATGACATTCATTCGAGTCACTTCCTTTCGGTTCATGATCTTGATTTGAACTTCGTGCCCGGGTCATTTGCTCTTCTGGTGGAATGACGGACTCGCATACTGCTCGCTTGTGCGTTGAGATAATACACTCACATTTTGGTCCCACCACAGCGGTCAGCTCATTCATTTTTCTTATTTTACCGGGCTCATCTCTATTCCACTGATAGTCTGTAGCATCCACTCTGCTGACTCGTGGTCGGTTGCCCCTTGCCCAACTGGTACGCTTGTCAGGCAGTAAAGCAAGAACCGTCCTTTCATCTGTCTTAATCCTTATTCAACACAACATCCTTTGGCATGCGCGAACAGATGAAGATGGAGAAGTCTTGGAGGTCAATGTCGACGAATGCCTCATGAGACTTAGATTCGGTACGTTTGTGTACCAAGCTGAAGAACTGTTTGGGAAAGCGGTGTGCAACTTTCTATCGAGAAATCTTCTTGACAACTGATGCTTGAGCAGGCTTCAGCAATTGTACAAGTTATTCTTGATCATGGCAAACTTCGTCCACCAGATATCTTGTTGCATCTCGGTGCTTTCGAACCAAAGAGTGAGCCCTTTCCTCCATCTTTCAATATCAGCCATTAAATAACTATAGCTCTCACGCTCTATACACAAACTATATATAAGCTCGTCTCAACGTCTTATCTGAAACCTGCCACTGTTCTTTCGCATGTTTCTCCTCGCGATAAACGAATACAGTATGAAGCAGAAGAAAAGGCTAAAATTGCTGGGTTTCCTACTGCAAAGGAGATCCGAGAAGCAAAAGAGGTAGCTGTCGCTCGTCTTAAACGAGAAGAGGAAGAGGCGGAACAAGTTGGCCTGGTAAGTTTGATTAGCATAGCTCATCTATTTCCTTGAATGATGCAGTCATTATCAGAAACGCAAAGCAAAAGAGACGACCGGTCATCGGCCATCTAAGGTATATTATTTGGATATTTTCTGGACTTTTGCTAAGTTTGTCCAGCGTAAAATGGTTGAAGAGGAAGAGAATGTTGTCGAGGTATGCCAAAGTCTTCCGCAGGAAACAGAGGTTGAGACTTCAGCATAGGAGAATGTTTATTTCCGCGTCAACTTTGACAAATTCAATGTTCACATAAGAAACTCGGTGGGACCGCACCGTTCTTTCCACATAGTCATTCAGGCTGACCCGCTTCAAGTTGATTGTGAAGGCTGCAAAAGAGAGATATAACGCAGACGCAGCTCTTGTTCTTCAAGCAGCCCTTAAACTGACGGAATTGACTCAGAAAAGCGTTTCAGAAATTCGTTCAGGTGCGTCAATGCATCTAATGAATGCAATGAGCTCAACGGCACCCAAGATCCTGTGTCTGTGGCTAGTATAAGCTTGCAACTTTCAGAACACAATCTATCTTCCGGTCTTGTCTTTTCCTCCAAGAAGACGACAAATTCGTCATGCATCAAAGATTATCTTGCCATGCTTTCGGCCGCCGACAATCCTACACCAGCAGGTCGAGCTGGCTCCTTTGTTTCTTTTAGTTCCTCCAAAGTCCAGGTAGAGTTCGAAGTCATTGTCCGTCGACTGCGAAGGCGAGTAATAGAGTCCGTCACTCGAGAACGCCACGGCGCAGAGGGTGTACGAATACTGCGACTTCTATTGAACACTGGCAAAATGGATGAGAAACAGGTATTCATTCTTGGCGTTGCGTTTTAAAATCGGTCTACACATCCAACAGGTTTCAAAAGTCGCGATGATGGCTGCTAAGGATGCTCGGCCGCTTTTGGCCGCACTCGCTGCCGATTCCCTGATTAGCACACAAGAGGTCCCTAAGAGTGCAGATCGGAATCCTACAAGGACATTTTATCTTTGGTATGTTGACCTCAACAAGGCATACTCAGTCATACTGGGAAATCTCTACAAAACTCTATACAACATCAGAATGAGGCGTCGTGCAGAGATGGAGGCTAGCGATGTAAGGGCTGTGCTTGAGAAGCGAGAGAGGAGTGATGTCAGTCAAGACGAGAGCTTACTTTCTCGCTTGGAGCGGGACATTCTCAAAGAATGGGAAATGAGACAAAAAAGGCTGACTGTACTGGAGATGCGTGTAGAGGAGACAATGTTTATTCTAAAAGATCTTCGATTATCTGGAATAGATGACGATTGAATGTTGAGATGTAGCCATTGTTGACAGATCCCATATGGTCTAGTAAGCTAGAGTTTGACAAGTCCTGGCCTCTACGACTTCACGAGCGGTGTAATAAGGACATTATGGCGCCAGTCAGCTCCACAGCAGCGGCGGAAAGATCTGCTAGAATCTATGTCGATTACAGACACGCTTCTCCGCCACCACACCCGGGCAGTGGTTGGACGCGTTTTGTCTGCATTTCTGATACCCACTCGTGCTCCTTTCCTGTTCCAGACGGAGACGTACTCTTGCATTCTGGTGACCTCAGTAGCTGGGGCTATCCAAGTCAAGTGGACTTGACATTAAAATGGCTCCAGGAACTTGGCCATCCCGCAAAGATGTGGGTGATATGTTGTACTCGTCTACAGATCAAAGCTACCTCTCAACTACTCAAACAGCATCATCGCCGGTAATCACGACGTAGGCATAGATCGGTTTTATGAGTTTCTGATACACGTTTGACTTCATCGCCAGCTCTGTCTCGACGCGAATCTTGGTGAAGGAGACCAGGTCCTGCCATTGCAGGTCAATCAAAACCTCATGAGGTGATTGGTGTCTAAAGCGAAATCCAGGACCCTTCACTAGAAGCCATCCGGGAAAAGCTCAAAAGCGAGGAGGTCCGCGACACCAAAATATATTATTTGCAACATGAATCGCTCGTGATCACGACTCCTGAGGGCAAGATGTGGTCTATCTATGGGTCACCTGTATGTGAATTTCCAAGCCGCAGAACTCCTTCACATTTCCTCTGCTAGTCAGCCCCACGATACGCAAGAGGTGCATTTCAGTATACTTCGGAGGAAGAGGCGCGTGGTATGTTTACTTGTACTACTCTTAAATGTCACTGGCTCAGCCTTCTCTTGAGCGATCTATCAGCAGATCCCGCTAGAGACCGATATACTTTTGACGCACACACCTCCTCACCTACTTCTAGACAAGACACGACGGGGGAAGAATGCAGGATGTCCCTACCTGGCAGCGAGGATGCGGGACCTGAAACAGTGCAGACTCCATGTATTTGGGTATGTATTCTGTTCTGCTGTTGGACCGGAAACTACAGGTTCCACAGGCACATACATGAAGCCTGGGGTGTGGATAGTGAACACGAAGGTGTTCAGCGGGTGTCGGTAAATAGTGCACTTAATTGTCGAGGCTCGCAGGCTATTATAGTCGACCTTCAAAACTGACACAAAATATGTATATTCGTTGTGAATTGAAACTCCGACATGTTGACCAATTTCGGCGCGTCTTGACGCGCTCGTCTACAACCCTCTTTCTTGTCAACACGCCTCGTGACTTGAAATGCTCGTGGAGTTGAATAAAGCTCTTTTCAAGTCTCGCCTACAGCGTATCTACGATGGTTGGAACGTATGTGGGACTTTCATTCACGCACCCCTCATCCCCCTCACTGCGGCCAATATTCTACTTCTAGAGCGCTAAGAACGATGACGACTACAGTTCAATAGCCGAAGTCGAGGCCATTCTTCTCGTTGCCGGTGATCCTGCCTCAGAGGATGAACCGATGCGAAAGGGAACTTGTCTTCAGGTCTGTCGTGGGGCGCTCTGTCTGATCTGAACATAATGCCTAATCTTTTTCACTATAGCAATGGCTTCTTGGCTATGAATTTCCCTCAACCTTTTTCTTGTTCCAGAAAGACAAAATTTTGATTCTCTGTTCCGCTTCGAAAGGTGCACAAGGAAATCATCTTTACACAGCCCCATCTAACTTCGCAGTACAGCCAAAATTCTGAGTCAGATAGAACAAAGTGCAGGAAACATTGAAATCAAAATTTTAGCTCAGGCAAAAGGGAAAGACGCTTCCAATGATTCGTTATCTAAATTCGTGGAGGCTTATGCCTCTCAAACTCGTGTTGGTACTCTTACGAAAGAAAGCCACACAGGGAAACTAGTTGGAGAATGGGAAACGCTCGTGAAAGGACTTGAAAGTAGACCCGAGATTGTTGATATCGGTCCCGCTGTTTCAAGCATTATGGCAGTGAAGGACTCTGAAGAAATGGTGCGTCGTATAGCTGATTAAATTCCGGCTTGTTTTGATACTGTTACAAAGAAAAACATCCAAGCGGCCGCTGCGTTAACTTCGACTCTCTTGAAATATCATGTTGCACCCAGATTAGAGGCAATTTTGGACAAGGAATCCAAGATTACTCATGACATGCTCGCCGCTCAAATCGAGGCACGGCTCGGATCAGGAGAAGGGAGTACCGCGAAAGGCCCTGATATGAAGGTTTGGAGCAAAGGGAAGGGGTTGAATGAGGTTCGATCAACTCTCCAGATGTCTCTCCATGCGTTCACCATATCATTTTCGCTAAGATTGATTGGCAACTGGTCGAATTCTGCTACCCTCCTATCATCATTTCGCGGTCCAGCAAATCAGGCTATGATCTGAGGTACACAGTTGAATCAAGCGATGACAACATAGCACACAAAGGAGTCCTTCTGACCGCATTTGGGTTGAGGTATAAGTCATACTGTGCGAATGTTGGTCGAACATTTATAGTGGATCCAAACTCAGTGAGCTTTGGTACTTGCACCGGCTCGGAGTTTTTCTTTCTGAAGGCCTGGCTTTATAGGACCAAGAAAAACAGTATAATATCCTTCTAAACCTGCAGTCGGAACTTTTGTATCTCATCAAGGATGGCATTTCTGCACGCGATGTCTACCAACGTGCATTATCATTTGTCAAAAGTAAGGACTCAGAACTCGAGAAACACTTTGTGAAGAATGTCGGATTTGGAGTGCGTAATTTTCTATTGTGAATTTGTTTATATCTCACTTGACCATTTAAGATGGGTATAGAGTTCCGTGACTCTGCATATGTCCTGTCAGCTAAAAACGGACGCATCCTGAAGACAAATATGATTTTCAACCTTGGTCTTGGGTTCTCTGACCTGGTTGACAGCACTGGGAAGAAGTGAGTTCATAGATACCAGGTTATCCGTCCCATCAAAGATTGACTATACTGGCAGATATTCTCTCCATCTTGTTGATACTATACGTGTCGGAACGGATAAATCACTCCTTCTGACCGAGGGAACCCGGTCAACCAAAGACACTCTTTTCTTCCTAACTCCTGAGAGTGACGAAGAAAAAACACAAGAGCGAAAACCGCCCACAAATTCCCGGAAAAATGGATCGCCTCAAAAGAAGACTGCAGGAACGAAGGTTTTGAGAAACCAAACCCGCCGTGCTGTTCAGGATGAAGTTCATACATCAGCAGCTGCCCGTTTAGCGGAGCATCAAAGAGAACTGCACGAAAAGCTTCAAAACGAAGGCATTCAGCGCTATGTGGAAGGTGGTGGAGGCAGTGGGGGAAAGGAAGGTAAAGGTTGGAAGAGATTTCAAAGTTACAAGGGAGAAGCAGCATTGCCTAATGAAGTGGATCGGATGCGAGTGAGTGTTTTATTTTTGCAGTGCACATACTTGGACTCTAATGGCATACTCTCATAGATTTTCATCGACAGGAAGGCTCAGACTGTCGTCTTGCCAATTCATGGTTCTGCAGTACCCTTCCATATCAACACTATCAAAAATGCCAGCAAGAGTGATGAAGGAGACTTTACTATTTTGAGGATCAATTTCCAGACTCCAGGTCAACTCGCGGGTAAAAAAGAAGATACGGTCAGTGCCACACGATCGGACACGCGTGGAAACGGCTCTAACTCCTATGGTATCAGCCTTTTGAAGACCCTGATGCGACATTTATTCGTTCGATCTCATACCGCTCGCCAGATGGACATCGTTTTGACAACATCTGCAAGCAGATTACTGATTTGAAGAAGGAAGCTAACAAACGGGAGCAACAGAAGAAAGAGATGGCGGACGTTGTTGAACAAGGCAACCTTTTGGAAGCCAAAGGTCATCGGCCCGTGAAAATGGCCGAAGCGTTTGTGCGGCCTGCTCTTGACGGAAAGAGGTTGCCAGGGGAAGTGGAGATCCATCAAAATGGTGTGCGCTACCAATCACCGCTTGGGTCACAAAAAATTGGTTATTACACATTTCTATATGGTTTAACCTGCATTATTGACCGTCGATAACCAGATATTCTGTTCAGCAACATCAAGCATCTTTTCTTCCAACCGTGTGACCACGAACTTCTGGTTATCGTTCATCTTCATTTGAAGTCGCCAATTATGATTGGCAAAAAAAAAGCTTTTGTACGACTGTTATTGTAAAGGGTCATCTATTTGCTCACGACGGTGGCAGGATGTACAATTTGTTCGTGAAGCTTCTGACGTTCAGTTCGATGAAACAGGGAATAGAAAGCGCAAGCATCGTTATGGAGATGAAGATGAAATTGAGATGGAACAGCAAGAGCGCAAACGCCGCGCGTTGCTTAACAAGGAGATCAGGGCTTTTGCAGAGAAGATAGCGGAAGCAGCATCGGCCTCGGTAAGTAAAGTATGTGTCGGTATCCCTACCATGCATCCAATCTTTCTCACATTAGAACGGGGACACTCTGGACCTCGACATCCCTTTCAGAGAACTGTCCTTTGAGGGTGTGCCATTCCGAACTAGTGCTCGTCTACAACCAACGACTGAGTGTCTCGTACATCTCACGGATCCCCCTTTCTTGGTTGTGACGCTAGCTGACATAGAAATTGCATCTCTGGAACGTGTTCAATACGGCTTGAAGCAATTCGATCTTGTCCTCGTCTTTAAGGACTTTACCAAGCCGCCTCTCCATATCAATTCAATACAAAGTTCGCAGATGGATGATGTGAAGAATTGGCTCGAGTGAGAATATTGTTGGAAAGTACTGACTATTGTCTGACCGTTTCTTGTAGTTCTGTTGATATTGCAATGAGTGAGGGTCCCGTAAACTTGAACTGGGGGCCAATCATGAAGCACATCAATGAAAACCCCTATGAGTTCTTCCAAGGGGGTGGCTGGACCTTCCTTGGAGGTGCGAATGGTGCTGAGGTACTTCGCTTCTCCGCCCTGGTTCTGATCGTCTAATGATACCCCTTGTCAGAGTGATCGCTCTGATAACTCGGACTCGGAATCAGAGTTCGAAGCTGACGAAGACGACGTCGTGGAGACAGAAAGTAGTGATGACGAGAGCGAGTTCAGTGATCCTGCCTCCGGAAGCGACTCCGGTTCTGAAGCTGGTGATGACGACGAAAGTGAAGGTAATGTTTTTGTGTCTGTTTCTTTTATCTTTTCAACCTGAT
This sequence comes from Termitomyces sp. T108, assembly GCA_017657275.1. Taxonomy (NCBI): domain Eukaryota; kingdom Fungi; phylum Basidiomycota; class Agaricomycetes; order Agaricales; family Lyophyllaceae; genus Termitomyces; species Termitomyces sp. T108. Next base: position 173,806 of record JAGGAU010008260.1, read on the forward strand.
TTGGTTCAAGGGGAAGACTGGGACGAGTTAGAGAGAAAGGCCGCCAGATGTAACCTCTTTTTACATCACATCACTCCATGCGAGCTGACTTCTGTTGACTAGCTGACGCGAAGCGTGCGGAGGCAGCAAAAAAGACGCGAGACTCTGATGACTCTGACGATGATCGGAGGAAGTCAAAGGCTAAAAGCAAACCCAATGGGAAGTCCAAGAAGCGTTAAATGATTAATGCGTGTGTCGTACAACCGTGTTTCTCCCTCTATCCTTCTTTTGATACATATTTAATGTTTTTGATTCATGCTCTGTACTTCAAAATACTTCTTTTATATATATAATTATATACAACCAATGATACGGATGAGGTCTGTTCTACATGTTATCACAAACGTATCTCGATCCGTTTTGTTGGGGTAGAAATCAAATTCCCTTAATTTTGATTGATGCCTTTGGACCTGCAACTTGGTTTTGAAGTGAAGATTCCCGCTGAAGTGCAACGCCCGCGAAAGCTGCTCCGGGCCCGAACAGTGGAATGGCAATGACATGCCATGCCAGCAGAGACAAGGCCTCCTTCATGGTATCTGTGAACCAAAAGGTGGCGAGAATTGAGGAACCGACACAAAAAGTTACATCCCACTTCAAGAAATGTAGGACACGGGTACCAGCAGTGGCGGTTTGGTCAGGTATCGTAAAAGATGGCAAGTACACTCGGAGGAGGGTGTCAAGTTCTCTGAATAACGGCCAGATAGTTGCAATGTGGATGGAGGAAGAGATGATGAATATACTAAGATAGAGGAATTGAATGGTCTTATAGCCAGATGTGGAATGCTTTGAAACAGGTCGAATCAAAAGGTGGAAAACCTGGGCGATGGAAACATATGCGGGGTATGGTTGCCAGATGGCAGTAACTATCGGGTCCTTTAGAACCAACATGCCAACAGAGGGAATGGCAGCGCCGACAAGTAAGCCGAAGACGGCGGCTTCCGCATGAGCTTGTGTGATTTTTGCATCTGCAGAACGTCCCCACCCAATCTTAGCCCCTCCAGATATAATGAAAATGAGCCAATAGATCGGGAAGGTGAATCCGACAGTCAAGATTTGCGACAGGAGGCCTAAAATGACGGGTAGTGATATAGCCATACCACGTCCGGTTCGGCAGCTTTCGATGGTTGGGATAGCGATGAACGGAGCAGTAATACCAACAATATATTTGAGAGCTGTGAACGCGTCAGGTTCATCCAACGCTGCATGGAAGAATGTGACGAGAGTGCAAAGGAGTGCATCTACTTGATGCAGTCCGGTGTAAACTAGGCGATACGGCTGAGCGTCGGAGCCTCGGGGATTGCACGCCCCTTGGAGGCTCAATGACAACCCGGACTTATCAAGGTGGCCAAAAGTGAAATGCGCTGCGAAATATGCAAGGCTGGAGAACAAAGCGATCGGTACGAGTCCATCTACACCTAGTTCAGTTGAAAGCCCCGTGCAAGTAGAACGAAGGCATACCACGAATTAACGTCCAGGGTCTTGTCATGGTGAAGGTTGAGTACTGAGTTGGGATCTTCCATATCCCATCATTCTCGCTTGTATGTCCCTCAGATTGTATCATTCATGTGAAATATCGCATTGTCGGTAAGGGAAAAAGATTACGCCTTTTAAAACATGTAACGTAAGTTTGAACACACTGGTTACCCCCCGTTGTGTCCTGCCAAACATATGGCTGATTTTAGTGTGAAACGAAACGCCCAACAATCTGAGGAATGGCTCGTCACCCTTCAACGAAACCTCTCGGAACGCGCGGATTCTGTATCACCTCCGGCACCCTTCACCGTTCCTTCAATAACTTCTTCAATCTGACCCTCACGTCGGCATGAACAGTTTTAAAAACCTCTCTTTTGACAACCGGCTCGAGCCGAATATTCACTGGCCAGCTCTTCCCGGTTTCTGCCTTAAGTCTTTCGAGGGCGTCAATCAGCGAAGATTGTCTTTTGACCTCCAGGTTTTGGGAGATTGGCGGGGGGATGATTCTTTCCCTGACATTCTCTGGGAGGCTTTTTCGAGGTATAAGACGAACTAGCCGAGTTGCTGAGGAACGCATCCTACGAAAATAATGTGTTCATGATGTGGCATGAATAGCAATAGAAGTTCACTGACTCGTCCCGTGGCTTAGAGTGTCGGGGATGACTAGAATGGTTGTTTGTCCCAGCTTGTGACCGAACCATCGCCTTCCAGATCACACAACAATGATGTCAACTTGTACTTAGCGCTTACTGACTTGCATCGTCAACATGAAACGCAAATGCAGTGATCAAGGTATATATGTAGAGAGGAATGACGCACAACCAAAGCATCAACGTTCCACGCAACTGAAAGAGTCGCCACCTTGGCCGGAATATTTCCAAGATGTGTGTGCTGCGTCCATGAAAAACGACTGTTTCTGCTAGTATTAACGTACACGAAGCTCTTTAAGGTATCCTGTACCTTTGCTCCTTCAGGTCATTCTATTACCAACCTTTGAATTCGTACCGGTTATCATCAGACTTTCAAAGTAATTGTAATTTCAGCTGGCTCTCTACCTTTACTTCCCTGATGTGCCCATCATAGGCCATCAACACTGTGCTCGGATTTGTATCGACTCGGAAGCACCTCGCTGTGACTTTTACTGTTGTTAAGTCTTCTGTTGAATCTCTTCTTAAACAGTGGGTGTTTGCACTGATTTTGTTATTGCGTGCTCATTGTGAGAAGTCCACTGGAGTTCTCCACAATTGCAGAATTGAAGTTGGTTTTCCCTGATGTACGCAGGGGAAATCTGCTTGCTGACACATCTCAGAGCAATTTTGCCAGACCTGATTAAATTTTCATATATTCCAAGAAACGAACTTCGCGTCACTGAGGATTCGTTCAAGGGGTGTGGGCGTCGAGAGAAATCGCCAAATTACTCCGGATCTATTGTTGCTTCTACATCAGTAGCTGCAATTGAGAAAGAGGATCATCATATTCTAGTTCTCGAATTCGTTGATAACGCAAGAGGTAAGAAGACTAAAGGCAATAGGTGAGGATCTCAATAGACGAGGTCGAAAGAAGCGTAATTGCCTTTGCAGCATCGTTGTTGTACCCGCACTCCAGCCAGCCGGAGTCAAGAAATTAGTTGAGAAAAGAAACAAGAGGTTTCAAGAGGCTGTCAGCGAGTACGTCGAAAACGACATTTCTGTGTCCGTTCAACTCGAAGAAAAACCATAGATTTCTTCTCTCGCCATCGGGATCTGTGGATCCTGTTAATGCCCTGAAGGCAGCGGCTCAAGCTCACATACCCGTCAATCCTTCTGGTAATCGATCTGAGCTGTCGGATAAGAGATTTGCGGACATTCCAAGCCCCCATGATCGTCCATTAATTGATGATGTCATCACAGAATTGAAAGAACAAAGCTGGTGTAGAGGCCGGATCATCGACAGAAGGACAACTGCAGCTAAAGGAGCACTACCAGGTTGAAGAATCTATATTCTTATTCTCGGCTAGTCCTTACATTGTACTTTTCTCTAGCTATGCTCGAGCCTCCGCTTTCGCCCTCTATCACCAAGGCCCTTCTGAACTATCGAAAGATCACTACACTATACTCTCACCAGGTCGCAGCAATACATGCACTCGCTCAAAATAAACATGTTATTGTTTCCACTAGCACAGCGTCAGGAAAAAGTGTCATATATCAAGTTTGTCACCGATCTCTACCTGTCACTCGCAATCAAAGACTTCTCTCCTTAGGTTCCAGTACTTCAATTTTTGGAGGCTGATCCCTGTGCTACAGCGATTTTTGTTTATCCGACCAAAGTCTGACCACTATTTTCTCGCCGATTCCATTTCTGACGGGTTTTTTTCCATCAGGCACTTGCACAGGATCAAAAGGCTGCTATGGAGCAATTTCTATATGCGTGTCCAGGCCTCCAATACCTCAAAGTATGTATTCCTACTTTGCCTTATGTAGAGTAGTGCCCAAGTGATCGTGTAGGTTGCTACATATGATGGGGACACCCCTCAAGAGCTTCGTTCAGGTGATTATACTCCATCACTTTCGCAATCATATTGAAGCATTCCACATCACTCTGCAGAAGTGAGGGAAACGTCCTCGATAATCTTCACCAATTTCGTAAGAGTCAAGACAAGTGTCCCCAACAGCCCTAGGCTCACGAGGCTTACGTCTACCAGGACATGATTCACGCGTCCATATTACCACATGAAAATTTATGGCGAAAGTCAGTCTATATGAACGGATTCTTTGCGAAGTTAAAATATTATTCATAGATTTCTGAAAAACATTAAAGTAACTCTTGAAAGTATTTGGGCATGTTGAAACTCACTTTTTTCCCGGAAGCTTATAGCTGTTGACGAGTTGCATTGTTATTCTGGGTTATTTGGAAGGTATCTTCGTTGACATCATTCAGGTCGATTTGTATCTCAAAGTTATTCTTTCAGTCATGTGGCACTGATCTTAAGGCGTCTCAGGAGAGTCTGCGCTGCGGTCGGAAGTACGTCATTCGTTGATTTCTCTTGATCTCTTTTGCTTACAGTCTGCCGGAAGATCATCATATCCTTTTTGTCTCTTGTAGTGCAACAATAGCGAATCCACAACTGCACATGTCGAAGATATTTGGTCTCACTTCGGAAAAAATCGAGGCTATAACAAAAGATGGAGCCCCCTCTGGGGCTAAAGACTTTTTAGTCTGGAACCCACCATATATCGACGAAAAAGTGCCAAGCCTCGGCCGTTATAGCTCGATAACAGAGGCTACTGGTCTCATGAGGTTTTTCATGAAAAGAGGAATTCGCGTCATACTATTCTGCAAAGTAAGCAGTATATCTAAATTTTTTGCGAAGCATGATTGAAGAAAAAGATGAAAGATCCGAAAGGTTTGCGAACTAGTATGTGTCAGAGAATCATTGTTGTGTCCATACTGTTGACATATCCAGGCAATGAAAACGCTCCGCGCAGATCTGAGCAATGAGGGGCGCCATGACATACTCGAGCGAACAATGCCGTATCGGGGAGGTGAGAGTCCTAAGACAGCTTATCAATCACCAATAACGATTGTGACAGGATACTCTCGAGAGGTCTACACCTTCAGGCTTTATAGTACGAATCGTTATTGATACACTCACTGCCGATACAGGACCGACGTCGTATTGAACAAGATGCCTTCAATGGACGCCTTCTTGGCATAGTGGCTACAAATGCGTTAGAGCTCGGAGTTGATATAGGTGTTCTAGATGCCGTCATTATGCTTGGTTTTCCCGTGACTATTGCAAGCTTTGTAAACGAAAAAAAATCTCTCCTTTTACAAGGAAACTCACAGGTATTCACAGAGACAACAAGCCGGGAGAGCAGGTCGCCGACTAAACGACTCCCTTGCTGTACTGGTGGCAGATCCGTATCCTATTGATCAATACTATGTAACTCATCCAGAAGAGTTATATGAGAAATCCACTGATGAACTCGTCATCGACCTCCATAATAAACCACTTCTAGAAGGTATTACGACTATTCTATTTCATATTTCCATTGAACTGACATCAATCTTCTCAGCACACTTGCAGTGCGCAGCACAAGAGATGCCGCTATCTCAAGAAGATGAAAAGTACTTTGGAGTTCTCTTTAAAGAAGTATGCGAAACTCAGCTCGTAAAAGACCACGACGGTTGGTATGTTATTTTGTACTAATGCTATAATATCTTCGGTAAACGGTTACAACATAGGTATCATACCCATCCGAAATTCCTACCATTCCCATCGAACTTTGTATCGATTCGTAAGTCTATCGCTTTGTTCTTTGGGTTAAGGTGACCGATTCCCCCGTAGGTGGCGCGCAAGAAGAAACGTATGCTGTAGTAAACGTTATCAAGGCTGAGAAATCTGGTGGGAGGAGTTCGGTCTTGGAAGAAGTCGAAATAAGTCGTGCAATCTTCGAGATATACGAAGGCGGTGTTGTGTGTACTCTTTCTATCTATTACCTTGATTTGTGATTGAATGAAATCCTACTCTCAGTTCATGCACCAGGGTCTGGCGTTCATTGTGAATTTAGTTTGATATTTGTTGATACTATTGCCTGAGCACAAATTCTAGGTCAGAGAAGTTAACCATGATTTGAAGATTGCTCATGTCACCCGAGCCGACGTTAATTGGATCACTTCTCCAAGGTCATATCTAGTTAATATCGCTTCGATATGCTCATGATTTCAGTAGAGATCTTACGTGTGTTTCTTTTGTCCGTTCAACCCCTATAATCTTAAACCCTCTAGTAATGTTGACGCTGTTCAAACGTACCGTATAAAGGAAATTAAAGGTTCATTCTATCGGGCGTACTATGGCAGTATGTTCTTTCTTCCCTTTTCGTGATAGGTCATCGATATGGCATGCACATTTACAGAGGTCGCTGTTGAAGTCAAGGTTTTCGGTAAGTGTTGTCTAGCTTCATCTTCTTGCATTATATTTCTTGTGCAAAAGGATTTTTCAAGATCAGGTAGATTTAAAGTCTCAACTCGCTTTCATCTAACCGACTGTACAGGAACAACGTTATTCTTGAGGCCGTGGACCTTGAAACTCCTGCCTGGCAACGTGAAACAACCGGTGTCTGGATTGATGTTCCAAAGGCATTACTTGAGCTATTCCTTTCGAAAGGAATCAATCCTGCTGAGGCAATCCATGCAGCCCAACATGCTGTTTTGAATCAATTCTCATTGGCTCAAGACCTGAAAACAGAATGCAAGGCTGCAGAGAAGGAATACAAGATAGCAGAGTCCAAACGGAAAAGACCAGCGAGGTGAATCCTACATCCGCATATTTGCTGGCAAGCTGAGTAATGTCCGTATCCAGGTTGATATTCTACGATGCTATCGATAAAGGAGGCGGCATCGCGGCGAAAGCGCTCGATCATAGTAAGCCAAGACTGTTTGATATGCAATGACATATCCCTGACTGCCCCACCAGTAAATCATCTTTTGAGGCAGGCATGTGATGCTATAGAGTTTTGTGACTGTGACAAAGGCTGCACCCAGTGTAAGTTTTGTTTAATAGCAAGTGAAACATGCTAAGGCACGCAATCTCTACTAGGTTGCCAAAGCTCTTCCTGCAGAGAAAACAACCTTGTATGCTCGAAGCTTGGAGCACACCTCATCCTGAAATGTTTGCTCGGGATAGAAATTGATCTTGACAGTGTCCCAATGCAGGATGACGTGAAAAACTCAGGGACCGTTGTTGAAGCAGAAATAGTCCATGCCAGAGAAGGTGTTCAAGTGGAAACCAGCTAAAGTGACACGGGTGATAGTACGATAACATGATAGACTTAAGCAAGTGGATCAAAATCACCCCAGTCATCCTTCGATGGTTGTTTCGAGCTTCTTGAAGGAAACCCAGGAGGTTTTGAGGGTGCCAAAATGCTTCCAATTCCTGGTGTGGTAGTGACAAGGGAGGTGAAGGGCACAGGCCGCGATGAAGATACCGAAAAGTCTCCTGAGGGAATAGAAGTCTGATTGATTACTGTCGCGGGCTCAAGTGAAATATTATAATTAGGTTTCTGTTGTGCAGGAGACAACGGCGACGACAGAGGATTGTGACTCGGTTTCTGCGGAGTGGATAATAATGGGTATGTTGATGGACTATTAGGAGTGAGGCGAGGTAATGGTTGAGAGGTCAATGCGGTCAGGGTATGCCTGGATTGAGGTGGCGATGGAACCAATGGATTGGATGTCATGGAACGTTTGTTCCCTGTCTGAGAGGAATGAGCTTGAGAGGAAACAGCCAATGATGGACCATTTGAGGTTGATCTTTGAGATTGAGTCTTCGGACCCTAATATCGAAATTTCATATCAATACGGTCCGAGATTCTGCACGTTCGACACATACACTATCCGCGTCAAAGATACTACCCCAGACATCGTCATCCCATGATGTATTGTTGGCTGTTGCCTCCGATTGAGTGGATTTACTGTTTGTTCCGCCAACGAGACTTTCAAAGTCAACGGTACCGGCAAAACTTCCAGCAGGGCCGCCATTGACAGCTGTAGCAGAACGATCTTCCAAACGCAGAGAATCTCGTAGGAACTGGTCGTGTTCTTTCTCCACTCTATCTCCTAGCTTTTTTATTACTTGCATGAATCTTTGAAATTGTGATACATTCAGTACTGGAACTCGATTCAGCGATACGGACATTCCACAGGAAAACTATGCGTACATGGTCCGATGGACATCGACCACAATTGTGGTAAGACAAGAGTGGCAACGGCTTCGCGGTCGACCTTGAACCCCATGGCTTCGTGGACCGAGAGGGTTGCCATCTAAGGCTGCTGTCAACGGATTATATATGTTGTAGTAACCAACGAACCATCACAGCAGGCTCTTTCGTACGTATTTTAGAAAGAAGAGGTACCAGCTTCTGAGTCAGGCTAGTCTGTGCAGGGGAATTGATACGGTTATTCGACCTTCACATGTTTCGTATGCTTACTTGGTCTAGGGTCTTCACCATTGTGAGAAATGTCACAAGGGTGGCTACTTTGACGCTCAGTATCCGAGTCTTGGTAAACACAAGCTGAAGCAGAAAAAGATAGGTCAATCTGATGGGGAGAAAAGCAAATTCCTACAGCAACGCGTGGAAATAGCACGCCCTGAACTTCTGCATAGTCAATAGTTTCGCAAAGGTCTGGGATAGTTTTCAGTGCACGTTCTTGGACCTTGGCCATGAGTCAGCGAGATTAACAAAATCAACGAAGTATATCCATACAATTGCATGCTCGGATTCGAGTGCATTGTACACCAAAGGTAAGACATCTATGAGACCGTTAGATCGATAAAAAAGGCTGTTCCCAAAGCATTCACGTTCTCTGAAGACATGTTTCTCTGTTTTATTCTGGAGCATGCCTAGGTTGTCCAGCAACGTAAGCATATTCTGTGGCGGTTCTTTGATGCTAAATAAAGGCTTGAGACTGGGAAGTACAGCATTGGCAAACTGGGCAGGTGACAACATTGAAGAGATGGAAAAGACATTCGGCAAGATATATGGTAGGAGATGAGTGTCCTTCATCTTTAATTGGTCAAAATTAGTAAGAGTCAATATCCTCAGTGCGGGAAATATTACTTCTTCAACAAGGGATGGCAAAATTTTTCGTGTTCGCAAGCCTTCAGAAAACTTGTCCAAGACACCTGTGAGGCCTTTCATGAACGATATTTTCTCTTCCTTGGTTTTCGACGTGAAATTAGAGCGATCGAGGAAATTGAGAGTAGATATCGGCAATGATGAGAAAAATGGGTGCGATGGAAGCGTCGAAGGTGTTGGCCTGGTGCTCGCATGGCGAGTAATCAGTGACCGTAGAAGACCTAATCAAATTCTTAATGAAGGAGGTAAGGTGTATGAGGTAACTACCTTGTAGCGAGTGATCAAGAGCCTCTATGCCTGTGACGGGTTTCCCAGCGCACTCCCTCAAACCTCCCAAACTACCGTGAGTTTTGTAGGGAGTTTTGCCTTTGCAGTGCACAGCATAGATGACGCAACCGAGAGAATACATATCCGAGGCCGTGAGTAGTTGTTCATCAAGAGCGTACTCAGGCGCTAGGTAAAGTGAGCGTGTGTTATATGTCAAAGATAGCTTATGTACCCATATAATCGAAGGAACGCTGAATATACCCGGGGACGCGTCCGTCAAACGTCGGAAATTCCCACCGAGAGGGAGCGCCTCCAGGTCCAATCAATGGAATTGTAAGGCCGAGGCCAGATATCTTCCAGTCTCCCTGCTAATGTGAGAAGAACAATATTTTTTGCCTGTTTCACTTGTCATACTCACAGCGCCATTGATGATGATGGTCTCCAGATTGATGTTCGTGTGTATGAGCTGCGCAGACGAATGGAGGAACGAGAGCCCTTTACATATCTGGAGGATACCTTTCTGGATCTTGATCAATACGTCATTTTCATGAACTTGGAAAGTACACTCTTCGTATACAAACCTCGACTTCGTCCAATTCGACGATCGGTGAACTTCTCCTACTTCCGGAGATCGACAATTCCAGAGACGACAACACTGGTTCGGTTGCGAAAACCAATTCATTTCTAGTCTCTTCTAGAGGTTCCACCATCTCTGCAACCCGAGATGAATAACAGAACACCACGCATTCAGATCAAATAGTGTGAGAGTCATACTCACCCAGGATAGATGGGTGTCGAAGTCGACCAAGCGCAGACGCCTATTATCAAGCTGTATAGAATTTATACAGAAGAAACATCTGTGAACATCTACCTCAGCTTTCATAACCTCCAGCGTCCTCTCTCTCGCAGGAACACCCAATCTTTCCATCTCCGAACCCTTCTTGTCAAAACTCCACACTGAGACGCGTTTATTCGTAACCTTGTGTGACGCGGACTGGACCTTCCATAAGCCAATGTTGAAGGTCGGCAAGAAGGGTGTGGAGGCGCTAAATGAGGTGCTAGGTTGACCGGGAGTGGCTGGCCGACTTCCAGTCGAGGGACCAATGTCATACGACTGCGAGATAGCCGTGCGAGAGAAGAAGGATGTCGCCGCAGCAAACATACTTGTCTCTTGCAGAAGAGGCACAAAGTGAGGAAAGGTATAAGAAAGAGTATTTACGACGTGGACCTGACCGTTTCACGTGCTCCGACATAAACATCAACGTCAATTTCTTCTCCAGCCTCTGCGATTTAAACAATCTCATCGTGCACAAAGCTGGTACTTGTGTCCTCTAAACCCACGGAGCGGTCATCCCGCTGCGTGCAGAAGTACTCTATATTAATTCATTTCGCGACGTATGTCCGAGAGCTCAGTTGATCTCTATATATCGACTTGTGATCGAGACCAGTCATGCCAGTAGGAATGGAATTTGTTCCTTAATTACGTAATGCGTACAAGATGTCCGGAGCTTCTCAAGAGTCGATACCCCACAATCCACCATGAGACCCTCCGCTCGCTGCCTCAAGGCCCTGGAACGCATTGACTGGCGTCATAAAAGCACTAGTTTCATTGGTCTTGGCCGCATGGGGCATGAGATGGCCTTGAATTTGTTCTCCAAACAATTTGCAAAGGATGCTGATGCCCGCTTTGTCGTATGCGATGCAATTCCCGACAACTCTCGCGCATTTAGAGAGAAGTTCCTCGGTCAATTTCCCACAGCTAAGCTAGCCATCGCATTGACGCCCGAAGAGTAAGCGAGATCACTTCACAATAATCACAGAGGTATAATCAGGGATAGAGCGACATTAGCGTCACAGATCATCCTCACAATGCTACCGTCGTCACCCGAGGTCAAGACTGTCTACACAGAATGCATTATTCCTGTTCTTCGTAACTTCGCAGTTGAAGAGGCGCGTAGCACGCTTTGCATAGATTCAACGACGTTGGACGTTTCCGTGGCTAAACAAGTGGCAGAGGACGTGATTCGAACAGGGGCAGAGATGGTGGATGCCCCTGTCTCTGGTGGTGCGTAACTGAAATTGAATTAGGCTCTAATGACACGATGACAAGACGTGGCTCTTGGTAGGCGTTACGGGTGCAAAAGCGGCAACTTTGTCGTTCTTGGTCGGGGGAAGCAAGGCGTCCTTCGAGCGTTCAGAAAGCGTTCTGTCCTTGATGGGGCAACGAATTATTCATTGTGGAAACTCGGGGTCCGGGCTAGGTGCCAAAATATGCAACAATGTGAGCAAAGCATCCCCATCATGACGTACCCGCACTGAAATAAAGAACAATGTGCAGCTCATCCTTGGAGTACAGCAAATTGTCGTCGGGGAAGCCATGTTATTAGGCCAACGATTAGGACTTGAGCCGGCTATTCTTGCAGGGGTGATCAACAGTAGCACGGGAGGGTGCTGGGCATCATCTGTAAACAACCCCGTGCCGTTATCACTGCCAGGAAAGTCGCCACCATGTGAACGAGATTACGAGGGTGGCTTTGCAACCGCATTGATGCTGAAGGTATGGAATCTGATGCAGAGAAAAATGCATTTGCTGAAATGCTCAGGATCTGGGGCTCGCCAAAGATATCGCGAAGCAAAGAGAGAGTCCGATACCACTAGGGGAGGCGGCCGAGGAGTTGTATAGACGGGTGATTAAGGAACAACCTGACCTTGGACGGAAAGATTTTTCAAGTGTGTATCGATACCTGAGAGAAAGGGATGTGATTAGTTACGTAAGCCAATAGATGACATACGAATGGTTGTAGTTTTGAAGCCAAGCGACTATGACTGGCAAGCCATCTGTGATCATCTTTGGTTAGTTTCTGCTTTATCTCTCCTTTGCATCCCATAGACAATTCGTCAGGCGGTCTCAACACCATCTCCCGCGCTCTTGCCGCTCTTCTCTTCCCTAGAGATGCCGAACCACTTGTCTCGGTACGTGTCTTCTACCATCCAGCATCTATCCATGCCGACCCTGGCCCACAAGCATCTGAGAGTTGTAGACAAATACTCAGTCGCGCCTGCCACAACGTGCGTGTATCCCTATCCGGCGCGCATCTTCCGTTCACAGTCTTTCCAGATATATCGGCGCTGAGTTTCCGAAGATCCTCGATAATCCTCTCGTCGAGTACAGGCAGGCTAATTTGACCGTCCCTGGTTCGTTTAGTGTCCATCCTTCCACTTCTGTGTTCTCACTTGCCATCCACAGCGGTCGTTGCTTCGTGTTTTGTTCCTCCTGAAGGACAGGCCCCCTACGACTATGTATTCGACTATACAGGTGAAGTTCGGGATGATCGAACAGAGATGGTTAGCTCTTCCATCATATTCTGATCTTGGTAAATCTGACAGTATTCAGATCCAGATAAATACCACCCTAAGTATCTCCCGACTGATCGGCCTCGAGGCGGCGAAGCACAAGGTCAAGGCATACGTCCGGGTCCAATTGCCTTTCTATGACACTGGTAGTTCGAGTAAGTCTCAACATAATGAGAAGGACGATATCAAGCCAGTGAACACTATCGGCATCTGGTGGCACGAAACACTACGTGTTCTTGCTGCCATCGAGGGGTATGGATCTTTCTTGTGTCAATCAACCATGATTTGTCTGATCTTTACAAGTCTCAATTTGGTCGTTCTGCGGGTTGGCTTCGTATACGGACCCTATACCAATTATGGAATCAGTATGCGATCTTGCTTTGAGTACCATTTTGTCCTTAACTTTCATCACAGTTACCTCGGGTATTACAGTGGCCTCTGTATATGGCTACCTTAAGAAACCCATGAAGTCCATGTAAACGTCAAGTCATCTGGAGTATACCTTTCATGACCTGAAATTCTCTTTACCAGGTGGTCGCCAGGCAAGAACCCAAATAACACAGTCAATGTAGCAGACGTCGCTGGTGGTGCTTGGGCGTGCGCGGAATGGATAGCTCCTCTTGGCCGCACCGAGGCAAATGTCCTTGCAGGTGAAGAGATCCCGTTCCATAATGACAAGAAAAAGGTGAAGGAGGTCGAAGGCATGCCACCACACGATCAGAAACTGATTGCGCCATTATTCAACCTTGTGAGTACATCCTAGCGGTAGCACTCAAAGCTCTCAATACTGGCTTTGCAGGTCGATGATTCGAACAGCACTCTCCTGAGTATTGGCGAGGTCGTTACGTCTTACTTTGGAACGACCTTTGAATTTTTCACCTTTGTTGAGAATGCTGCCATGAAGGTTTGTTGAATGAATCCGCCAGTGCATCGGAGATGCTGACTCCTTGCATAGCTTACGGGTGATCACGTAGAAGAAATTAATGAGCACCATGTTAGCGGATGGACCGAAATGATAACCACCTCGAAGCCTCCGATCCCAAATACTCCGCTTTCAGCCTACATGGATAGCTTCGCGCTTGCGAAACATGTGCTCGCATATAACAACACGAAGATTAAAGAGGTCGTCGGCTACAAGCTGAAGAAACCCTTCTTCAACCACGAAACAATCAAAGAAGTTATTGATAAGTGGAAAGAAGAGGGAAGTTGGCCAAATCTCGACTAGCATTCTTGTTAAGCTTGTTGAGTATTCCGATGTACCATGTGCTCGCATTCAGATCCTCTCATTTTTTACACCTTATAATACATGGTGAATACCTAATGTACATTCTTTTATGGTTTTTTACCGGCTTGTAGATACCACGACGTGTTATTGCCATCAGTTAGATGCGTGTTTGATACCGCTTGCGGATTCTGAGAATTCCCTTGATTACACAGCCCTTGGCGCTGTTGGTATTTACTAAGCTTAGGTTTATTCGGAGTCCTCTTGTACTCGCTCTCGTAGTACGATTAGGACGACAGATAGGTACCTGAAGAGAACCATCCACGATCTTTATGCTTCCAAGAGACGCGCCCAATCCTGAAGCTCTGAGTCCGACAGAGTACGAACTCCTTCCACCATCTGAACCAGGTGAACAACAACAATCCCTCATGCGGCAAGGGAAGCAGGTGCAGAAATCCGAGGGCAGGCATGGTGATCTTATTGCAAAGTATATCGCATTAGTGAGCCCATTGCCTCCGAATCCCAATTTATATGATACTTATTCGGATCTTATTGTTGTTCCCATAGGCGTCTGCCTCTGTCAGTGTCTGTCATATCTAGCCCTAACCAGCGCATTTCAATACCCATGAGAATCTAGGTTTTGGCTATTGTCACATGGGCTGCTCTCCTGGCAAACAAACCCGTAGGTGCTGGATGGTTTGCTTTCCATCCGACCCTCCAGACCCTTGCGCTAGTCTCCTTCACGTATGGTACATGCTCTCGTCAATATACTTTGCATTGTGCTGAGCTGATGGGACAGGGATCGTGACTCTCCAGCCGACATCACAGCCGGAGACGAAAGCAACGGGTTTACGCAGGCATCAGATAGCTATTTTCTTCATAGGATTCCCCGCCATCGTGTTGGGGACGACCGCCATTGCATATAGCAAATGGATACGTAGCAGGGAACACATGACGACCTGGCATGGGGTATGTCGGTATGTCTGACACGAAATCACACCAACTGACCTTCAGAACCAAGACATTGGGGTACCTGTCTCTAACTTGGATGTTGATACAGGTAGGCTTAGGAGGGGGAAGTGTATGGTTCAAGGGTGCTGCTTTCGGAGGAGGTGCTAAAGCAAAGGCATTATGGAAGTATCATCGGTGAGCCTTGGTCTTCTTTCCTCGATTTCTTGAGTAATATCCCGGATCTTTGTCAGACTTTCGGGCTACATCCTGTTCCCCACATTGATGTTTACTGTTTATCTAGGAGGTTGCTGGTCTCACTGGGGAAATGCATCCGTACCTTCGTATTTCATTCGATTCACTGCTTATGTACTAGCTCCACTCTTGACCGTTATTGGAGTTATAGTGCGTGTCCGGTAAGTATGATTTATCTTTATGTCTTGGCTAGACAATTCATGTAGGTACTTTCCAGGCCATCCAAGATGAACTTTTCCCGAAAATAATAGATAGACTGTCCCAGATATCATGAACATATATCATTGTCGTGCTACGTGATCTAAGATCCAGCAATTTCCGCTGCTGATTGAGGTATGATTTCTATTAGGAACCCAGGTAAGAAGCGCTCCATCCTCTCCTGCGTCGCCGTCCACAATGTCCGCTGGCGGTCATCCCTTGTATCAGGCTCAGATGGTGGAACCAAGATGGCCGCAGCGTTCATAACCAAAAGAACGTTTTTGAGCGATTCAGGAATGGCCTCATACTAAGCAAAAAGCGGTTAGAGGAAGATCAAAAACAGTAGAACGCATCTGCTGACCAGCTGATCACTTCTGTCGATATTCATCAGCCGATCCAGCAAATCCAAAATCTGGATCCACAGAATCCGGAAGTCTGCTTGAGTCTGACCCTCCCGCACATCCAGGTGCATAAAGGTTTTGCAAAGAAGCGCCGAAGCACGAAGACGGGTTTCCGGCATCCCCTGCGGGTCTCTTTGGAAAATCTCAGGCTTCAGAAGGTCATCCAAAAGTGGAAAGACGACACGATTGAAGATCTCTTCGACATGCGTATGATTTGCATCCTCAAACATTATATGTGGAGCCAGTAGAGCGCGTTGTAGTTGAGTTATTGCACTGTGGCGCACCTCACGAGCAGCGTTCGCAGATTGCCGAGAGAGAGATACCAACAGATGCAAGCAGTATTGACGCCAAGCTAGAGACGCCTTGAAATGACGAGAAGTCAGAGACATTTAAGGATAAGTAACTTACCTTGATGCTTTGGTAAAGGGGATGAGTCCAAGAAACGAGGAAGGAATTTGTTCAAATCAGCAAGCAATTCAACTGCTTTTCTACCACGGGCGACTGCAGGTGAACTTGGCCATAACGTCAAAACTTGTTGCGCCGATGACGAGGACAATGGCTTACTTAGCCGAAGTTAATGGCTCCAATCGCCGACCTTTTGGTTGTGAGCGTTCTGTCAAAGTACCTGCCACTGTCATGAAATCGTCCAAAATCATGATCAGACCAGAGAAATTGTCAATTGTGACACATTGATCTGAGCCATCAGACACTATGCTAGTGATGAGGTCGAATGATAACCGCGCAGCTTCTGGATTAGTCAAAGTGGACCTCATGAGGGCAAAGACAAGATTCCACTCGGTTTGAGAACTAAAGCCCCACCGATTAAAAATTTCATGAAGATTCAAAAAGAAGGCTGTTCCCACCCGATGATTTCTCTGTGCTTTTGCAAGAGGAGGGAGAGGCCAGAAACTACTTGTTCGCCAACAGAACTTGCAATGACTTGAGGAAGTCCGGACAAAAGATCAAACGAGACATAGACTTGATCTCGAAGGGAAGACTATATGATATGACAGAAAATCAGCAAGTTCATTGCCTGGCCTGTGAAGATCCAACCTTTTGTGCGAGTATTAGGCAGATTCGTAGCAAGCTTACGACTGCACGTTCAATCAAAAGGATACTGTATTGAGTTGGGGTCGATAGTAACGCTGACAAATGTTCAAATACAATCGGCCTGACGTTTTCATTCAATTTATAAGCGGTCTTGAACATGACTTCGACACTGACCAGATTTCCTCGATATGATGTGGCGCTTGACAAAGAATGCTGACCATTGTCTCCAAGAGGAACACAGACGCAGGATCGTATGGTAGTGAAAAGGCTTCATCTGAGTGAGTCATACCATCGTCATATTCCTGTTTCAGTCTGGTGACTGTTCGTTCATGTGCGAGAGCCTCCAGAGCCCGGACAGCAGCTGTCAGCGCATCAATATCTAGCTGCCTATTACTCATGTCAAGACGAGAATAATGTCCAGACCACTTTTTTACTTACATTATCTGGCTGTAGAGTTCCTCAAGCCGGCATGATGATATGCAGTCAATAGTACAAAGAGTATTTTCAATATCGGAATCAGTCGCTTCGGGGACGAACTGCTCTGTACTTGCATTATAAGGGGTCATCAGATAGGAAGACAAGGCAGAGAGTAGACCGCCTTCGCTTCTGGTAACAGGACGAGGAGGCATACTACCCCGGAGGGGGATCATAGAAACACCACCCAAGAAATCCTCCATTTGCAGCATTCTTGTCGGAAGAAGGGAATGCAAGAAAAGGTTTTGGAACATCTCAAATATCTGACAAGAGAAGAATAAGGCGCGCGATTGGTGACCAAAGCAAATCGCTCGACATACCTGAGTCCAACCTTCTCTTAATGCGTTTCCATTTCCATTGACAATATTGAACAGGACGACGGCAGCCAATTGACCTTTGAAATTCGTGCCAAATTTTACGGAAAGGTTTGAAACCGTGAGAGTTTGGCCTTCCACTTCAACCACAGGATAATTGGGCACTTGGGCAGGAGTGGCGTCTGACAATAGACTTGTAGCCTCCGATAAAGAGACAACAACAAAGTCAAAGACATCAGGCAGATGAAAACGCCTTGCAAGTGTGGCACATTGTCTGAAGCCGGCGATGGATCGCTGAATGATGTATTCTTCTTCAAAGCTGATGAAAGCATAGGCTATGGCAGATATCACTGGTTTCCATACGATCTTAAACATTTCAACGTCAAATACAGACGAATTGCAGATCATGTAGTTGCCTAAACAGGAACTGATTCGTGAAACCTTCAATGAGGTTGGAGAAAAATGCCGCATACCAGCTTGTCTTGACCGCGTGAGAAGCTCCTTCCAAGCGTGTTCAAAGCCGAGTTGTCCTGTATGCTCTTCAGGCATGACAATCTCTCGCTTCCGAATTGAATCGTATATATTTTGCTAGTCACAAATCAGTAAGGAACATTAGTGATTTATTGGAACAACACACCAAAAATTCTGGCGAAAAGTTATCACCATCATTTACTTGTCGTAAGTTGCGTTGATAATCCTCTATCGTCATTCGTTTCTATGGTTTCTTATGGAGGAGAAGCCATTGAACAATCAAGACGACGTACCCGTACTTGGGGATTGTGAAGATCAGTATTTAACAAGATGACAGAGTAAGCCAAGACATAGACCGCGTCTTCACTCTTAATTTCCTCTGAAATTACATGTGAGAAAGAAATGTGAGTAAAGCAATCTAACACACCAGGGCCGGAAGCAAAATAAGCTGATGCAAACGTCTCAGTTATACGAGAGATCTGCTGCGCTTCTCCTGGTAGTCGGAACGATTCCAAAAGTTCTCGTAAAGCATCTGCAATAGGTTTCTATTCCAGTGTGAGTAAAACAGTATGTAATTTGTGTAATACAAACATTGCGAAAATCGAACAAGCCGATAAAAGCTTTCAATAGTTCAATGTTATCTGGCTTTGATATGTAGTCGCCCAAGAGGCGTTTATCGAGTCTTGTACAACCTTTCAGAAAGTAAGCGAGGCTGCGCGCCTTTGTAATGTCTCCTGACAGATCCGTGTAGATCAAGTTATTCTCTTCTAAAAACGCAATGCCGGATTTTGGTTTCGCATTAAAGCGCGAAGCACCGGTCAAGATCAGTTTCTTTTGCGATTTGGTTTGGATGAGGGATTCTGGCGTTGGGAAGTCCTAATAGACAAACTCAGACGTATTGAATGTGGAGGAAGGACATACTTACTGCCGTCCATGTTTCTGATACCTGAAAAAAACGTTAGTTAGACGGGTTGAACGAGACATCACAGATTTACATACACCTTCTGCGCGTGCTGCCATATCATTTACGAAAGCCAGTAGAAGATCGAGGCACAGATACTGCGTATTCCGTTGTTGCGCATCCTCAGCGGGGTAGTCCGTGGGGTATACGGCCTAAGAACAGATCTTGTGTTAGTTCATGCGAGAAGAGGCATAACACTATCAACCTTAGTCAAGAAATCAATAAGACGCTCAAACAAGTTTTCACAGTTGATGTCACAATCATAATTAGCATATAAGTCGACCATGAAACTAGGGTACCGAGATATTTGGCTTAGCGTTTCCAGAATCAAGTTTCGCGTTTCGCCTCGTGCAGGAGCAATCAAGATTCGAGAAGGGGCAGCAGCGCTCTCAAACTCTTGATCGGGTCGCTCGCCATCTGGACCGCCTTTAGACATAGGCGTTCCAGGGCGGGGGGTGTTCGTTCGAGGACTGCCGGCGTATGTCCTCTTCCCGGCAAGAGCTGCGGCATGTGAACCTTTAAGATGAGGGGAGCTGGGGAGAGCCAATCTGTCGATTGTAAACGCGAGGAACAATTCCTGCTGTAACTTCAAACGATGACGCATTGTGTCAAAAACTGTGGAAATTGTACGCAGAGAAAAGTGCAAAACAGAAGTGTTGTCGGATCGCGCCAGTTGGAAGAGATATTTACAGCCCGGATCAAGAACGAGAGCCTCCAAGGATGGAAACTCAGCAATACGGAGTCCAGACTCTTCAAAAGCGGTATTTAGAATGCTTAATGCAACAAGTCGGGTCGAATCGGTGTGTTGCTGGTCCGTAGGGTCCAAAACGTTAATCAAGACTCGTAGAAGTTCTAGGATCGAGGGCAGACCATCTGCCAGGAGTTAGACATATCAGAAAGCCGTACAAATTCGTCTCAACATACATTGTGGTCGATCAGCCCCGGGATTCACTGGGGTCAGTGGGATGGCCACCAGTTCTGGTTTTAGTTCCGCTGGATTCTCTGTCGCGGCTTCTTGAGGGTCGACAGCGACCTCCCCAGACACCTCCGTCGACGTCGACTTGCTATTCGCAGATACCATCAATTTTATTTCGCCCTCTGGAGCATCTTCATCTGTGGTTCGTAGTTTTGCTTCTTCCGTTGCAGGATCGAGGTAATGCAACCTTGAGAACACAGTCCTGACCAAGGCATGCATAGTGTTTTCTGCTGATCGACGCAGCGTCTCTAGTTTTGACATTAGAAGTCTCCTGCAATCAGATCGCTATATTGTACATACCACTGAGACGGATTTGGCAGCAGGTCGTTAATACCGTTTCAAGCATCTCACATACTTCGATATCTCCTAGGACACTCCCAACTTTTCCACAGAGACAATCTTCTATGATCGCCATAATCTTTAAAAGGACAACTTCATCTCCTGAGGTATCACTGGCCTCAAATTTGCAATGTGAGACGGTACTACTGAGCTCTACAAGGGCGTGATCGAGAGCAATAGAAGTCGGCGAGATAAATCCGCATACAAACAGACTGTGCAAAGCAGACAGTGCAGCGGAAGTTATTGGACCCGTTGACAAAGGAGATCTTATGAGAGCAAAGAAGGGCGCGAGAACGGTGGGTAAACTTATAGTGGTTATGTCTGCACATATGACTGTCACGAATAGGGATTCGGAAAGGATAAAGATGCCAACTTACCGTCAACACCCCTTACGGCTCGCTTCAGCTCTTGAAATCCACCCATAAGCTCCGCCTCTCTATTGCCTTGTCCGGACGTTTGTGACGCATAGTTAGATGTCGATATTCGCAAACCGAGCTTACTCCCTAAAGTTGAATCTTTTGAATGGACAAAATGGGTTGAAGTGGCCCAACGGGAATTTTTGCGCATCGCAGTGGTAACCGACAGAATTTCTGAGTAGAGGACATGTTTAAAAGAGACAGTCCTGCGCGTCCTCGGGTCCATAGAAGTTTACAGCTAAGTAATGAACACGTCCACTTCTGACGAGTCAATCATTACATGCTGACGTAATGACTTTAATTCCTATCACTACACAGGATATGATACGTAGTTGTACAACTCTATGTGGAACCTTGCCCAGCATCAGTCGCCCGTGAGGACATGGCAGCTTGTCCGGCTGCTGTGGCGGCGAGCCGTGATCGTTTCCGCTCCGCCTCTGTACACGTACTCAGGTCGTATCATCAACGACCAAAAATGAGAGGCGTACCAGCTTCTTTCTCGCGTTCAATCTCGCTCACTATCGCTTCGATTTCTGCCAGTTCCAAGTTCTGTAATACATTAGAGTACCCACAAAACCACTGTTCATTCCAACGTACTGTAACTTTGCCATAGCTTTCCATGACACTGATCTCAATGTTCTTCGCTCCGGTTTGCACAACCTCCAGAAGACTCTTCACTGTAAGTTTAATGCTGTCTTCCCTTGTCATACCATCTTTGTGGTTCTTTTCGAGGAATTCCCGCACAGTTTTTGATGAGCGTCCGATGGCATTTGCCTACAAAGCACTACAATCAGCCTAGAATTTGGATTTAACCATTAAACGAACCTTCCATGCGCTGTAAATGCCACTTGGTTCGGTCTGATATAGGCGCGGTCTGGAATCATGAGGATCGAATCCAACAATAAGAGTAGATATGCCGAACGGCCGGACACCACCAGATTGAGTGTAACGCTATATCATTGACTCTGCTCGGAAAAGATGAGAGTTTTGTAGTTCAAGGTGACCTTACTTGTTGGATACCAGCGATGTGCCTGGTTATATACTCGACAGTAACGGGATCCTCCACAGTGAGTCGATGACTTTGGCATTCAATTCGGGCTTTGTCAATGAGAACGCGACCATCGGCAGTCAAACCTTGAGCAGAGTCAGCCCAAAAGTATAGCTCTTGAGCTCTAGACATGCGGAACAGACCTGCAAATGCAAGGCAGATGTGGTCATCAAGCATAACAACTTTTCGCACTGTTCGAGGGTCTTGTAGCTGAAGTATAGATTTCTTCTCCACACCGAGAACTACAACATCCTTTCCACGAACGCCGACCTATTTGACATAGTAATTTAAATCCATCGCCCAATGACTGATAGGACGACATACTGCACACGTCCCTTTTCGAACAGCTTCCAGCGCGTACTCAACCTAAAGAATAGGCAAAATAAGTTAGTTTCCATAGATTATATATCACGCGAAGAGGTCGACGAAACCTGGAACAAATGGCCATCGGGCGAGAACACAGTCAGTGCTAAAGGCAAGCAGAGTTATCCAAATTGCTCCATGGGCAGGCAGTATCAAACAGACCTCTGTCATAGGACCTGGACATGATGAAATCGTGAAAGTAGCAAGTTACGGGACGCGCGTCGAAAGCTGATCACCTTGAGGCTTAGTCATCATATCACTGCGCGGTCTCCAGGTCTAATAAAGATCGGTGTGGCCAACACTAGAGCAGACGCTACAAAGGCCCTTTTATTGCCTGCCCACTAAGCTACTTGAGCACGACTGTCCGAACGCCGGGCCATGTCCTGCACACTTCACCGGCTTTCTGGCCCCGAAAATCAGGTCCTCAGTGACAGTGGCATCGTCGACTGTGGCTTCTGCTCGGTAAATCTAAATGGCTTAACACTCCCTGAGCGGGAAGAACACTATGAGCTTCATTTCTCAACCGCACCAGGTGAATCCATGACCAAGTCTCGTCTGCTGCACAATCTAAACTCCGGCATATGGGCTAGGGTCTCCGATTTCGTCGCAGGGTGCGCAGATGCCTCGCACATCCACTCCAGCTAAGAAAAATATCCGACTTTCCAAGATAATTAAGAAGTTTCGTGAGAAATGTAAACAAAGAGAGACTGAAGATACAGGGATTTTCTGGCATTCTGGGCTGCCTGTGCCCCCTCCTAGGAATTACACACAAGGCTAGCTCGTTATACGACAATCACGCTCACGTCTCATCTATCGCCCCATCATAGGTCTTATACCTCTACTAAAGCAGGCGTTGTTGAGCAGCCACGCTCAAGGATCGACCATGCGCGCCGTTCTTTGCAGTGACCGTGCCGTACATGTTTCCTGCACATCCCTAGACAGGAGATGGGGTTGTGGGTAAGCTCATCTTCTTTTATGAAGACTCACCTCTTTTGATCCTAAACACAGTTACCGCAATTTCCAAATGGCC
The DNA here is from genome assembly GCA_017657275.1 of Termitomyces sp. T108. Classification (NCBI taxonomy): domain Eukaryota; kingdom Fungi; phylum Basidiomycota; class Agaricomycetes; order Agaricales; family Lyophyllaceae; genus Termitomyces; species Termitomyces sp. T108. The sequence continues at coordinate 197,021 of JAGGAU010008260.1, forward strand.
TGTGCAGCTCTCATGGATCAGAACATCCAACCTGATTATTTGAAACTTCTCAGTGGATCTCCCTCCCCACGAGTACGAGATATTCAACGGTGGATAGAAGATGCGTGGAATGCGGGTAAGCCTTTCTCTACAACTTCTACGATTATTATGTAGAATTGATTGTCCTCGCAGGCTTTGATCCACAAGGCGCACAACAACTCAAGAAACTTGTTGGAACCAAAAAGAAGCTCGGAACGGCAGGTCCGTCTGTTTCACAAGATAAATTCTAGCCTTTCACTGACTCAATGCAGAATTGTATGTAGCATTCGTTTATCGTGGTGTGCCGTAAGTGAGTTGGCTTGTATCCTCCTCTTTTGATGTTTCCACATCACAGTACAGAACTTGTTGACATAAACCTGGCCGATCGGCCTCGGGGTAGGTGTGCCTATTTTAATGTACACGACTTTACTAATCGTAATAGGAGCTGAAATTGTCAAGGATTGGATAGTTAACTATTTTTCACCGGAATCAGACTCTGCCAAATCAGTTTGCATCAACGATGCTCATCGCGGTGCTCCTCCGATTGTTGTCACAGATCGGATGCCTATCATCCTCCAATATCAAGGCCATTCTCGGACTATTGTAGGGTATGAAGTGAGAAAGACCGGCAAAATCAACTTGTTGATGTTTGATCCTTCCATGTGAGTGCCTAGTTTAACTCTTGCTTGCAACCCTTCACTAATCTCCTAACGGCTACCAGGAGATTTGGCAATGCAACTAAAAAAAGGGCTCTCGTTCTCTGTACTCAGCCTACTTCCTCTTCTGGTTCTCAAAAAAAGCCCTCGGGAAGCTCACCTTCATCACAACCTACCAAACGTCCCCGCTCTTCGTCAGAAAGCGTTATGTCTATCGATGATGACAATGCGGTCGAAGTACTTGTCAACGAATCTACACCTGAACAAAAGCAAAAAAAGACATGGAAAGGCAAAATAAAGCAAGTGCTCGGTAACTTTGAAAATTCGGCAAAGACTCACCTATTTTTACATCGTTTGAGATTGTCTCCGAGGCGGAGACAATTTTTCCTGGTTACTCGCCCACTGGGACTTAGGCTTATGGAATATCAAATATTATACTTTCCTATGGCGCAGCCATTGTCCGAGAGAGAGAAACTTCATAATAGGACAGCTGTCAGTACCAAATACTGATATTATGGTCACGTAGGACCTTTTGCTCCATATCTAGTTGAAGTGCAACATATCTACTCTACAGAACAGCGTATTGCATAGAATTACTTTTCATCTAAGTCGTCATGATGATATCTCCGTCAGATGTCTCTCCAGGCATGGTGTTGGGCAGGCCAGAAAGAGGAGGTAAGTCCAGTGCTGCAACAGCACTTCTTAGAGCCCTCTGCCACGCTTCCTCTATTCGATATCCACCACCTCTCATGATCCCTTCTCGATCCTTTCGGACTGCCTCACTTAGGAAGTCCTGATAACCTCCATCCTTGAGCTCAAACATATCATCGTACGCATACCAGTCATCGTCTAGTGGCACATGTGGAGCATCAGGGATGACTGTGCTCTGTGCTGCTCTCGACCGTAGTAGTTGGGCATTACTTTGCAACACTGACACCGAAGTCGACCGCGCTAAAGATTTTTTCGCTGCGTTTGCGCGAGATTTTGATATGATCTTCGATGCATTCTTGTCACTTGTTTCTAGTTTGTCGATAATCTCCCTTTTCCCCTTCTCGCGCTCTTCACGCTCTTCTTCCTCTTCGCGTCGGAGTTCCATCGCCCTGGTTTCTCGTTCCCGGCGGTCTGCCTCTTCTTGCTCTTTCAAAGCTTGTACATAGGCTTCTTCCCGTTGAATGTTGAGTTCAATAAGTGCCGCATTCTCTTCACGATACGCTTGAATGCGAGCTTCTGTTTTTGCTATGTCAATGTCGTTTATGAGATTAAACGCTGAAACGGAATGAGGCCAAGAATTGGTACGAGATACAGACTGACTTATATCTTCGACTTCTTCAAGGTAGTCATTGTATGTTCGCAGGTCAGAGAAATCTTCGCGTCGTTTGTTAAACCTGTCAGAAGTCAGCTCTTCACGATGTGTCCGGATGCCGTATACTACGAACTCTTTCGCAATTCGTCTGCGAATGGCGACCTCCTTCTCGACGCCAAGGTCTTCGAACGTCTGTGGCATGAAAGCAAGTTTGCGGAGGACCTTGTTACAAAGAGGACATGGAGCTGGACCAAGTGTAAAGAGACGGTCTATACATGACTCGCACCTGTGATAGCCATTATAGTCAAGAGATTTACATTCAACTCATGCAAAACGAGAGTAACACTACGCACACACATTTTGTGATAACACGCGCTCACTAACAAACGAAGCTTTGGGTTCAGATAACGGTCACTCTTGCATACCGGACATTGATCATCCATTGACTACATGCTTGTAAGACGTTGTGTCGGGGATAAAGCATGGACTAACGAAGTACTCGGATGTCCGTCCTGAGGGATCTTTGACGCCGCCTCCGAAGACAGTTGTCGAAGTACTTTGGACCTGCGGTGTGGAGGACCGCGTAGTACTCGTGGACGAACCTACTCCGCCCTTCCTCACAGTTTTACCCTGCAGCCATCCACCGACTTTTGGAGGGCGGCTCGCCATGGGATGTGATATGTTTGACGTCAGAAATCTGATGCGGACAAACAAAGAGCCAGTCACGCAGCAATGGTGACAAGCAACAAATCCTTGACCGAGGGTCAAACTGACAATATACTTAAGTACTGAGCAGAATCACGCTTCTACCTGAGCAAGATGACAAACGTGTAGCATGTGTCTCTCTCATCGGCGTGTGTTACGATGCTATCTTTGTAGTTCTCAAATTCAGTCTCTTGCTCCTCATCTTCCACTTCGTAGTCTATCATATTCTCACAATGACGGCTCAGACTGTTACTACGCAACCAGAATGGCGTAAAGCCATAGAATCCCTCCCTTCGACTCCTAACAACATTCCCGCTTTCTTCCTTGCTCATGGATCTCCGTTCTTAGCGTTCCCTGAGTCTGAGGCCCATCTGCATGGCCGACTAGGCTCTTACTCTGGTCCGACCGGCCCTTTGGCCAGTTTTCTCAAGGATTTCGGTCCTGCACTGTTGAGGAAGTATGAGCCTAGGGGAATCGTTGTTTTCAGCGCTCACTGGGAAACCTCTGGAACCCGTCTCGGTCTGTTGCTTTCTGATCTTACTTTGACAGGTTGATAAAACTTCAGGACAGTAACTGACTATGGAGACGAGAACCCGCTGCTAATGGATTATTACGGATTCCAGCCTTCCATGTACAACTTGAAATTCAAATCTCAAGGTGATTCGGAGCTTTCACAACGCATCGTTCAGCTGTATCACGAGGTCAGGCATAGGTGGCTAAAGCGGAATTTGTTCTCATATCCATCTTCTACACCGATACAGGCTGGTCAGTCTGCGAGGACTACATCCAAATTCGAGGCACGTGGTGAAGATGGACGTGGGTTCGAAGGCCCTGGCCTGGATCATGGCGTCTTCATTCCTTTCAAGTTAATGTTTGGGGAAGAGTTGACTGGCGTCCCTATTGTGCAAGTGTCAATTGATTCAAGCCTAAGTCCAGAGAAGAATTGGGCCTTGGGGAAGGCCGTTGCTAAGTTGAGGTTGGCACTTCTTTACAAAAGCTGGTTAACAGGATATTTAAATGTGGCATTGCAATCTAGGGAAGAAGGGATCTTAATTATATCTGGTGGACTGACCTTCCACAACTTGCGAGACTTTGCTTCCTTCTCGCCTGACAACTGTCGACCTGTACACCGAGAGTTTGATCGAGCCATATTTGATGCT